>CM049408.1:5030000-5072500 GCA_026929865.2 Hyperoplus lanceolatus
TCCCAAAGGTTTCAATTGTCAATTTCGACTGTAGGGAACGTTGTCAGGAAATGGAAGGACACAGGCACAGTGGCAGTTAAACCCAGGCATGGCAGACCAAAAAAAAAACAGGAGCGGCATAGGTGAAGGATTGTGAGAATGGTTGCACACAGCCCACAGATCACCTCCAAAGACCTGCAAGAACATCTGGCTGCAGATTGTGTATCTGTACATCGTTCAACAATTCAGCGCAATTTGCACCAAAACATCTGCTTTTTATAAAGACCAAATAACTTAATTTTTGTCTCATCAGTCCAAAGCATTTTCTTCCAATATGAAGCTAGCTTGTCTAAATGAGCTTTTGCATACTCCATGCAACTGTATCTGTGGCGTGGGCGCAGAAAGGGCTTCCTTCTCATCACCCGGCCATACAGATGTTTTGGTGCAAATTGCGCTGAATTGTAGAACGATGTACAGATACACAATCTGCAGCCAGATGTTCTTGTAGGTCTTAAACTGAAACTAAAGGTAGGTTTTTACTTTAGGAATAAGTCATGTTTCTCTCTCGAGGCCAGACAACGATTAGTGGAAGCTACCTTCTTGCCGGTTCTTGATTATGGTGATCTGTTGTACATGAATGCATCAGCTCACTGTCTACATATGTTGGACACTGTATACCATGGAGCCTTGAGGTTCATTACAAATAGCAGAGCCTTAACCCATCACTGTACACTGTACTCAAGAGTAAACTGGCCTTCTCTTTTTATGAGACGACTTAGTCACTTGTATGTTTTTATTTACAAGGCGATCTTAGGTAAACTCCCTTGTTATTTGTCATCGTATATGTCCAGAAAATGTGTCCCCCATGCGTTAAGGTCTCAGGACATGGTGCTCATGACTGTTCCTCAAGCTCGTACAGAGCTGGGTAAAACAGCTTTTAAGTTTTTTGCGCCGTCGTCATGGAATAACCTGCAGAAGCAGCTTAAGCTTCAGGACCTAGTAACTCTAAACAAATTTAAGGCTGTTGTTAAGAGTTTGAAGTTGGACTCCATCGGAAATTGTGAATGTTTTTAGTTAAGAATCTTATTTTTATGTTTTACAACTGTACTTAATATCGAACTTGTATTTTGTATTGTGTTTTATGTGTAACTGTGTTCTGCTGTCCATCTTGGCCTGGTCTCTCTTGTAAAAGAGATTTTAATCTCAATGAGACTAACCTGGTTAAATAAAGGATAAATAAATCAAATAAAAAAAGGTCTTTGGAGGTGATCTGTGGGTTGTGTGCAACCATTCTCACAATCTGCCGCATATGCCGCTCTTGTACTTTTCTTGGTCTGCTAGACCTGGGTTTAACTTTGAGGGTCACCCCTCAATTGGTCTCTCGAGGATAAATAAAAGTTAAATGAAAATGAAAATGAAAATGAAAAACTGCAACTGTGCCTGTGTCCTTCCATTCCCTGACAACGTTCCTTACAGTAGAAATTGACAATTGAAACCTTTGGGAAAGCTTCTTGTAGCCTTCCGCTAAACCATGACATTGAATAATCTTTGTTTTTCAGATCTTTTGGGAGCTGTTTTGATGATCCCATTCTGTCTCACTTCTGCAGAGAGTCAAAGAGAAGTGGAACTTGCATTTAGGCACCTAAAATACCTTTTCTCATGATTAAACAGACCTTTCTATGAGGTTCAAGGCTTAACAACATAATCCAACCAACTTTGTGTTTAAAGTCATCAGTTTTACATGATGTTACAGGTGTTAAAATCAACAAAACCACAAGGGTTCCTACATTTTTACACAGCCAGTTTTTCACATTTTATTTTATTTCATACAACGAAATTCTGCTTTTCAAAACATCTTTGTTTGGAAAACATCCCAGTAGTTAGCTGTTCCTGGTAAATGAAAGACATACCACTTTTATCCTTTTTTTGTGAAAGCAGAGTCAATTATAATGCCGGCTGAGAGGGGTTCCCAAACTTTTTCATATGACTGTATGTGTGGATATCTCTCTTGGTGCTAGATAGACAAGGATATATGGGTGATATACAAAGTGTGATGGAAAGATTTAAAAAAAAGTCAGAACTTTTATATTGTTCTATTTAGTGTATTTCTTTTGCCCTCATACGTTCTGTATTTCTCCTTGTGTTTGCCTTGGGTGGCTATGGACTGTTGCCTCTTTGTTTTTCCCCTGGTGCCATGCAGAGTGAGTACAAAGCAAACTGAAAGAGCTTCAAAGGGAAACAAGCACTCCCGCAATTAGCAATAGCTTTTTGACTGGCCTTTAGATAAGCCCCGAGTTTAGTTTAGTATTATATCTGGGCCAAAACAATTAGTTTTATCTCAATTTGAAACTGATGATATACTTTGTAGTATTTTAGCTGCAAGTGTTTGTGTGTGTGTGTGTGTGTGTGTGTGTGTGTGCCTGTCTTTACTGTTGCTGATGAACAGCTATCAGTGGTACCGTCATTATTTAAATACCTGGGGAGTATGCTCTCCGATGACTGCAGCATTGATGAAGAGGTCCAGAACCGCATCAGGCAAGCGTCTGCTGCCTTTGGTAGACTGCGACACCGGGTCTTTCAAAACAAGGACTTAAACCTCCACACCAAGGTGTCTGTGTACCATGCTGTCTGTATCAGCACTCTGCTGTATGGCTGTGGGGCTTGGGTCACTTACAGCCGCCACCTCAGGTCCCTGGAGAACTTTCACATGCGCTGTCTGCAGCGTATCCTTGGCATCACTTGGCGTGATCATATTCCTCATTCTGAAATCTTCGCGAAGACCAACTGTAGAAGTATTGAGGCTCTGGTCACCCAGCACCAGCTGAGATGGCTTGGATATGTGGTGAGAATGCCCCAGGAACGACTGCCCAGAGTGATGTACGGCCAGTTAAGTCATGGCCAACGCTCGGCTGGGGGGCAGAAGAAGCGCTACAAGGACCAGATGAAGACCACATTGAAGAAATGTAACATCAGCCCTAAGGACCTGGAAGTTACTGCTGCTGACCGCACCACATGGCGGCAGGTGTGTAAGGAGGGGACCCGTAGGCTGGAGGAGGACAGGACAGCCAGGAGACAGCAGAAGAGGGACAGGAGGAAAGCTCCTGTGGAGCCCACAGTGTCTACTGATACATTTACATGTCCTACTTGTCAGAGGTTATGTAGGTCTAGGATTGGGTTGTATAGCCACATTAAATCTCATAGATAGATGTGGAACAATGGAGATGGGTAGTATGGGCATTGTCACTACCTGGAGCTAAGGAGCTGGGTTGTTGAAGGTGGTTTGCTGATTTTAGGTGTGTTACCAATGATAGATCTGTAGAATCAGCACGGACCTACCGGCTTGTTTGTACAGAGCCTGGGTCTGTTGAAGGTGGCTATGCTGTTTGGGCTGTGGTAGCCATATGATAATAATAATAATAATAATAATAATAATAATAATAATAATAATAATAATAATAATAATAATAATAATAATAATAATACATTTTATTTATATAGCGCTCTTATAGGATAGGGAAAGTAAAGTAAGTAAGTATGTTTTTGTTTATTTAAAATGTTTTTTATGAAAAGGTTAAAAGTGGACGTCATCATCGAAATCGATGGACAACCAAGAGCGAGAGAGAGAGAGAGAGAGTGTGTGTGTGTGTGTGTGTGTGTGTGTGTGTGTGTGGTTTCTCGACTGGCCTGTTTGCAGTCCATACCTGTCTCCCATTAAACACATTTGGTGCATTCTGATGCATAAAATATAATTTGAAGTTGTATTTCAAGCAAGAATGGGAAATAATTTTGCTTTCAAATGATCAGCAATTAATGTCCTCAGTTCCCAACTGTTGTTAAAAGAAAGGCTGATGTAACACAGCAGTAAACGTGCCCCTGTCCAAACTTTTTTGAAAACGTGTTGCAGGAACAACATTTAAAGGTGCAGTGTGTAATATGACATCATCAAGAAAGTTCTACAAAGTTCTAGAATGCAACACTCCCTGGGTAACCCCAACCCTTTCGAATAATAACAGAAGCTACAGTGGCCTTCAAGGACAAGAACAATTCTAAATTTTAAACAATGCACCTGATGACATTCCAACTATGACACTTTCAAGATGGCGGCACTAGGCCTTGGTCCAAAATATGCAGAAATATGGACATAAATGAGACCCTTTCTAAGGGAAAGAATAGTAATAAAAAAAAAATTCAGCTATTATGCACTAAATTAAATGTACTTATGGATATTATAATTACTTTCTACAAAATCTGCTAGGAAATAAAACCCAAAATTCTACACACTAAAGTATAAGTTTAAACAAATACATAAGATGTGTTTGTACTGTTTTATATTGAACACACGTCGAAAAGGATTCGAAAATGATAACATTCTGTTTTATTCACATTTTACGAATCGTCCCAACTTTTTCTGATTTGGGGTTGTATTAGTTGATCTTTTATGCAAAACATCTTCATACCTTGGCAACCTTTACATTCTTTTGGTTGCTACATCTGATTGGCCAAATGTATTGACATTCAAACGTGAATCATGTCACATGTAATATATGATTTATTGCAGTTCATCAGTCTTTGAGAAACGTTTATCCCGAATGTTGATGTGACAATAACACTACAAATTCAATATATATTATGCAGCCCTAGTCTCCACGTGGTGTTCCTTCTTTTCAAGGAACGTACACACCCATAGAGATTTGTAGAAAAATCCATTATACATTATTACACAGAGAGACAAATGCACATAAACTAAAAGAACACACACACACACACACACACACACACACACAAACACACACACAAACACAGCAAGCTGCAGAGCTCTGCCAAATGATGGGGTCCTAAGAGGCAGCGGCTGTGACCTTGGCTGCCCTTGTGTGTGCCTGACTCCAGCTGGGCGTCCATTAGAGGGCTCCACAACAGACGCTGGCCTCTGCTGTGAGCTAAGGGTCGCATGCTCCACACACACACACACACACACACACACACACACACACACACACACACACACACACACACACACACACACACACACACACAATACACAAACACATACACAGCCACACACACAAATACGGGCTGTGACACAGAAAGTAGAGCACACACACCCACGCACAGCTAGGTGTGGGCTGCGTGTGTGTATCCAAGCATGTGTGTTCGTGAGGGCATTTCATAAACATGCTCCAAGGTAACTGTAATGGTGTGTGTGCGTGTGCGTGTGTGTGTGTGTTTATGTGTGTGTATTTAGCAGTGCGTGTATGATGGAGTGACAGTGAGCGGGGAGCGAAGGGACAGGACGTGTGACCAGTGATTTGGAACCTATACACTTAAATTCTGTAATAGAACAGGTGTTGGAAAGTGACTTCAAAAGCTGTCGGCGACAAAAATAGCGTATCTTAAGATAGCTACTTCATTTGTCTTAGTCAGACAGTATAAAGATTGGAATGTGAGTGAAGGGACCATGTGTGGACAGAAGGAATTGATTAGAGCAAGATAAACTGATATCACATGACTGACTAGTTTCTATTTTTGATTCCTTCAAGGAAAAATAAAGGTAATGTTTATATGCGATCTTGCTGGTCACATGTAGTTACTTCCCCTAAGATGACTATGAACACATCCTAAAGTTGATGTTTGCTGAGCGTGTGGTCAAGTAGCCTGGTCCACCAGACCATCGTACCTCATTTCATTTGTACAGAGGGTCTGTAATCGCTCAATTGACAAACGTTAAGTCACTTGAAGACAGGTGTCTGTTAAAGTTTGAAACTATTGGATCTGCCCAGTGCCTCTCTAGATAATTAAATACTTTTAAAATCAGATACTATTGCACTTTTACTCAACTTGTATTGTAAAAGGAAATGTGTAACTTGTTCTAGTTAAGTATCTCTACTCTTACTCAAGTATATTTCAGGTACTCTTTACACCACTGCTGAAGATGTACAGATGAAACTCATATTATTAGAATGTCATGGAAAATGAATTGGAATTTAGGCAAGAATTCAAGCAAAAACCAAATACTGAGTAAATATGCATGATTATACTTCATAGAGGGCCGACATTTCTGTATTTAAAATCCCTTTTTAAGTGATTTCATGTAATATTAAATTTTTCTGAGATTTTAATTTAGGGTTTTCATAAGCTGTAAGCCATAATAATCAAAATTATAACAAATAAAGGCTTGAAATATCTTGAAATATGAGTCTATATACTATATTAGTTTCACCTTTTAAGTTGAATTACTGAAATAAATGAACTTTTGCACGATATTCTAATTTTTCGAGTTTCACCTGTACATACTAATGTTTTATATATATTAACCTGTATGTTTTATAGTTAGGTTTTCAATTAAAAAAGGGAAAGTTGCTGGGAATTTTACTGTAGCCTAGTTCTAAAGTAAAAAAATATATTTTGTGAAGCAACACTTATTTGCACTGAATTGGAAATTATAGGCTATTTTAGAAAAATGCACAGCATTACAAGGCTGCAAAGAACAGTGCACTCTTGCAGAGGTACATATTAAGGTGGTTGTTACATTATATTAATAATGACTGTTGTGAACTAAAGTGGGGCCGGTCTGAGGCATGAAACTCCAGGGCTGAAAATGAGTCCCACTCTGGCCCTGGTTGCAATGCGCAGCAAATGCCATCCAGCCACACAATGCATTGAAGAAATACGCACAAGTGAACATTCTTGATAGACCACTTAATAACGTGAACAAGGTATTTGTATTCCAGAAGGTAGATACAACATATCTCACTGTTATAGATATGCGCTGTCGTAACACAGTTATTATAATAGCTTCCTTCTATTTCCTCTCTGTCCCCTCAAAGGTCAGCACATTCAACACTCTCAATGGAATACATTTGTGTGTCAAAGTTCCCCCCAAATTGAATTTGTGATATATATATATATATATACCATGCTAAAACACTGTGCAAATTATTTTTGATAGTGTTCTAAAATCATGCTTTTACAGTTTTTCTCAGTCGCTTTGGTGCTTTTCTCAGATCAGAATGAAAATTCTCATAACTATTAGTTCAACCTCCGCAACATTTAGTCATTTGAGCACATCATAGTAGCAATTTCTCCTTCCTCTGAACACATTGCAAACGCGTTTGGACATGTATCAGTTGCTTTCATACAATTTTCTGCTGTTTTATAACATTGTCATTTGCTTATGTCATGTCAGTCAAAATGAACTATACTTATGGATGCTGAATAGTCGTTCCCAATAAAATTAATAGTCTTCATTTCATTGCTTGAGTCGTTACATACAAAATTGTTGAACTAGTTATCAAATATGTTGTTGTGTGGGATAATGTCCGTTTTCACCACTCACATGTGATCACACAGTGGTTTGCAGCACATGTTTTTCTCTGCCTGGAGGTGGAAGGTGTATGACCGGCGTCCACATGTGCAAATGACCCTGCTAGCAGCCATGGATGCAGCATGTGATGACATTACAGCAGAGTCATATAGAGGGTGGATTCGCCACTCCAGGAGATACTTTCCTCGCTGCATTGCAAGGGAGAATATCCGTTGTGATGTAGATGAAAATATGTGGCCAGACAGACGGGAACGTCTGGATGTGCCAGAATGATTTACCTATATATGTTCAGTTACAATATGTCCTGTTATATTGTTCATATTTGTGCACAGCTCTACCAAAAGGGTGTTGTTTTATGTTTGTTCTAAATAAGTGACTGAAGTGTATTTTTCTTTTGCACAATGCTGTAGAATTGCAAAGAGCATATACAGTAAAAATGTGAAACATACGTATTCAGTGTCTTGTACTCACTTACTCCCCTAACTACAGCAATGTGTAACTTTACTGTAGTTTTCAAATGGCTGTACAAGTAGTGTATAGTGCTGTCTTGAGCATTTTCAGGTAGTGTCACCGAGTTCTGATCTTTTTTTTGCATTGGAAAACACTGAGAGAATAAACTGTCATAATGAAAACATGACAAAGCCATTTGACTATCTTGTTGCATAAACGATGGTGTCAAGACTTCTCATTTTGATGACACTGGCAGTTTCATTGACATGAATACTTGCTTTTGAGGAATAGACTATCCATTTTGAGCAAGTGACGTACTTTTGCAGGTTATCCGCTAGGTTTTGCAGTTTGCACTAATTGTTTTAAGAAATGCACTAACTGCTGTGCAAATGTTAATAGTGATGTGAGAGAAGCACCAAAGCGACTGAGAAAAACTGTAATGTTGGTGGGACCGCACACGTAGGCCATGTGAAGTGTTGTTGTTTTTAATTAAATATCTCAACAGCTATTGGAGTGATATCCCTGACATGTGAGTCCGTTTTTAAAATGAATTTGATCCCAAAGCTTTATGTAGAGCCATCATCAGGTGCAATGTTCTATTCATCTACTTATGACCAAATACTTACTAACTAACCAACTGCAGCATCATGATCATATTCATGCCATAGCTTAGCACTTGTTGCAATGATGGATGGATGGATAGATAGATAGATAGATAGATAGATAGATAGATAGATAGATAGATAGATAGATAGATAGATAGATAGATAGATAGATAGATAGATAGATAGATAGATTATATCTCCCACAGCTGACTGGTCTTTCCCTCCTGACAAAAGGAGAGGAAGGCTAATTCTTCCCTGTCTGCTGTCTGCAGCCGAGCCACTGAGCCACAACACTGATATGCTGCAGACACCACCTCACAGCATGCCATCTCTCTCTCTCTCTCTCTCTCTCTCTCCCTCCCTCCACCTCTCTCTCTTTCTCCCTCCACCTCTCTCTCTCTCTCTCTCTATCCCTCTCTCTCTTTCTCCCTACACCTCTCTCTCTATCCCTCTCTTTCTTTCTCCCTCCACCTGTCTGTCTGTCTCTCTCTCTCTCCCTCTCTTTCTTTCTCCCTCCACCTGTCTCTCTCTCTCTCTCTCTATCCCTCTCTTTCTTTCTCCCTCCACCTGTCTGTCTGTCTCTCTCTCTCTCCCCCTCCACCTCTCTCTCCCTCCCTCCACCTCTCTCTCTTTCTCCCTCCATCTATCTCTCTCTCCCTCCCTCCACCCCTCTCTCTCCCTCTCTTTCTCTCTCCCTCCATCTATCTCTCTCTCCCTCCCTCCACCCCTCTCTCTATCCCTCTCTTTCTCTCTCCCTCCATCTCTCTCTCTCTCAGTATAAGCCGGTCAACTCCAGCACCCATAACCATCATTAAAGCGTTCTGGCTGATCACACCCTTTAATTGGACCGTGCCGGGCGACCCGGGCAGAATGGCGCCTTGTTAGCTCAGCTGCAGAGCCGAGTGAACGCACAAACAAACAAATATAAAACAAATGAGGAGATGAACAAAAAGCCTGTGTGGAAGCTGTACCAGACTGAACCCACAGACGCTTTGCAATGCACTGTATGATGAGCAGGCTTTCTTATATGCTACATTTACTAACTACATTACATTTCAATCACCTATGTACATTAGCTTCAAATAAGCCAAACTACATATGTGCCATGTCTAAGTGCTAAGGGTGTGCAATATATGTGTTGTCCACGATAATATCTTGATTGTTCTTGTAACGATGTGTGACATGACAATATGGAGTATGTCACTCATATTCTACTTGGGATTTTTTCTGAGCTCCTGCGCTAATGTTGGGAGCAGCAGAGTTTTGTGAAACTGATAGGCTTAATCAACTTTGTGTAAACTTAGTTGGCGATGGATTGAACTTAGCATAGATTCATTCATAATAATATAACTTAAAAGTTACACACTATAGCTTTAAGGTGCTATTTATAAATTCATATAAATTAATAAATATTGTTACTAAACACAATTTATGTGTTGTGCCACTTGCGTCAGTACAGTTTTAAGTTCATAAAGAATTACCAGTTTTTCTCATATAAATTATCATTAACATCTATTATACTTCAAGAGCGAGCTAGTAAAATATAAGGCTTTAACATGTATACATTTAAGGGACGCAACATATGAATTATTAACTATTAAATGTCAATTATCGTCTGCAAAATCCCCCAAAGATATCAAGATTTTATTCTATTTATGTTTTGTCAATATCGTACTTAATATAGTGCAACATGTAGTTCTGATCAAAGAACTAAGAGAACCCCTAGTATGTAACGTGTATCCCTTTGGTCCTCCTCTTCCCCTTAGTGGAGTTTAATTCAAAAGGCAGGTATGCGGTGCATTGTAATATCTTCCATTTAGTGCTGAGGGACGTTGAGATTTTCACTGGCTCGTTTCACTTTCACGCTTTGCTGAAGTAAAAAAGAAGAAGACAGGACCATCTGACAATAGTTTGCTACAAGTCACCTTGGTGCTGCTTTTTATCCTAACGGGGGTGTCGCAGATAATTCAAGGTTGTTATTGCAGCACACAGTGAACCCACTGAATCAGGAGCTTCTGGGTTTTACAGTACAGCTCCCCTAATCCACTGACTGTGTTGTGTTGGCGTGGCTTCGCTTGATCATAAAGATAACAGTTGTTATTGCACATGGAATGCCTTCTGGTTGGGGGTTTTCCTCTGATAGGAACTGGGTTGATCATCATAGATTAATGATAGATTCAAATTCATGCATCATAGAGCACTATTGTAACAAAAGTGTAAAGGTAAAATTTGCCATATTAATGTAATATAGCCAAACAAACCTCCCTGTTGGAACAAGCTGAAAAGTACAAGGCATACCACTACTCCTCAGTTGTATCTGTGTTAACATGGTTGTATGCTAGATTATAGCATAGATT
This sequence comes from Hyperoplus lanceolatus, assembly GCA_026929865.2. Classification (NCBI taxonomy): domain Eukaryota; kingdom Metazoa; phylum Chordata; class Actinopteri; order Uranoscopiformes; family Ammodytidae; genus Hyperoplus; species Hyperoplus lanceolatus. The sequence goes on from CM049408.1 coordinate 5,040,713, forward strand.
ATGTTAGATACATTTTAAGAAAATGTGATCAAGTGAATTAATAGAGGAAGAATCCAGTTGTTGGCAGCTACTGACTAGTATTGCAGTTAACAGTCAAAAGTTCAAATAAAAGCAACAAAACAAGACAGATTTCAGACTTTATTAAAGACACAATCAAAAACAATGTTGGTTGTCATGTTCCTTGCTAAACTAATGCTATGATCTCTTTCTTTTTTAGGAACCACACTGTTTAGTTAACAGTCATTTTAGGCATTTGTCATACAGTAGATGCTGTGGTTGCGCTGTCCATGGTACTGAAACAAAGCAGAGAAAGGCAGACAGTACATGAACTAGACACGTTTAGATCGGTTTCATGGTCTGTGTGGTTTTCAGTAGTTGTAAAAAAAACTATACACACAAATGTGCCCCCATTGTATCAATACACAGAAGAGACAGTACAGTACACTAGAGAGAGAGAGAGAGAGAGAGAGAGGATGCTGCTGCAATCTTCAACTGTTTCAACTTGTTGGTCATTACTGATTTGAACAACACTCCTACATTCAAACTACGTCGAGCATTTCATCTTGTTCTAGGTTTTTTGTGCTTTTGGTCAATTCATGTTTTGAAATTTGAAACAGTAGCCTTAAGTTTGAGTTGCTAGGTAAATTAATTTATTGTTTTTTATGAAAGAATTGTCAGTTAAACCCTCATCTTGGGAGGACATTAGGACCAGGTCATATGAGCTGGTGGATGCAGCAGTCAGCAGACCAGAAAATATCCAATGGGTGTATCTGTAAGGCGGCCACACACGTCATCACTTGTCATCTATTGTAATGTGTGCACAGCTTTTAGATGTATTACTAAAGTGGAAATGTTTTTCTTCTCGTCAAGAAGACATGTTAAATCATCTCTCTGATTCAGTTGTTGAGACTACTGTATGTTGTTGTGCATGAGCAGCCATACTGATGATGTCAGGTTATGAAAAGCTCTACAGTCAAGCTAGTGATAAAGTGATGCAGCAAAAAATATGCCCCAGTTGAAAATAACTGTAATCATTCTTTAAGCGCACTAGCTGGCTGAGTGCTTTATTGTTTGGTGGGGAGAAGGTTGTGTTCAGGGCCCTGCTGCTGTAGTGCTCTCTATGCAGCACACTAAACAGGATACCTTATTTAGGACAACGAGAGAGAGAGAGGAGAGGAGCGCTCCCCCCCTCCCTCTCTGACTCTCTGACCTTCTCAGAACGGGCAGAGCAAGCAGTGGGAGGAGTGGAGTGAGGCAGAGGCCATTTATCTAGCAATCCTCCACCTCCACCCACAACCACCACAACAACCCAAGTGGGGCAGTGAAGCTGAAGGTGAGAGTTGCTCAACCCTGCTGCCAGCCAGCACCAGGGCTTCAGAATAAAAACCTGTGGCCTCTTAGCTCTTACTCCACGTCCGCCTCACACTCTTGAGGCATCCGCCTCACTTGTCTGAGTATACGTGGCCTTTCAGAGAATCGGATAAATGGCCGGAGCATAGCTGACTCCGCTATGCTAGGAGGCGCTGTAGCCCCTTCAATAGGTGGTTATAGAGACACGTCCGGTTCCTTTACGGCAACAACACTATTATTTATTACGTTGTCTCCTTCCACTTCCTTGTGAAATCCCTGGCAGGGATTCTTGAGCAAGCGCAGAACAAGAACTCCGATATGCGATCCCTGTGGTAGAATGCCGACTATGAACAAGTTATCTAGGTGTTCTTATCCGACTTCGCTTGTCCGTTAATGTGCCGATTTATGTGCAAAGCAGGTCGGATAAAGGTGTTTACATGCATTTTACTGTTGAAGTCTTATTCGTTTATTTACCCGATTATGAGTCTGCATGTAAATGCACTGAATGATCACGTCTGCCTCAGTATAATGTGTGCTGGTGTGTTTCCCTGCACAGTCCCCCCTCACTGGCTGCATTTGCTTTGTTTTGGTTTACTTTGCTCTGAAGTTTCTAGGCGTTTGGCCAGTGCACGTGGAGAGTGTTGAACCCTCAGCCAATAACAACACAGGACGCTCCGTGCACTGCCGCGGTGCTGACCCCCACTTCCTTGACTGGGGTTAGCTTTGGTTAGCTCAGTGGCTAACACACTGATATGTACTGTATGTCTAAATGGAAAGAGTCCTCCCTCCATTGACTTTCCCCCAAGTGTCGGAGGTGCCTGCTACGTTTGCACCGCAGTTGACGTCCAAGCCATAGTTCCCGGAACTGTGATTACCCCAGAAAAAGATCCTGCTGTGGGGGTAGGACTTCACAAAGGTTCAGGAACCTTTAGGGCGGGGCTCCAGTCCTGAATAATTCTGAAGATTTGTCGAGTTCACCAGCGATGTATACATCTCCGCTTAGTGAGCATCTCATTTCCTGGTTTGAGTTCAATCCATTTGTGATCGTTTGCGATGTAATAGAAAGCCAACAGCACGGCAGGAGCTTCCTCCATGTGTTCGCCTTTTTATAAAAATAATTGTTGAACGTCTTAATATTATAGCAGCAGCTTGTATACAGTCTATGGAGCACGCTTGGCAACAACGCAACACTTCAGCTCAGTAGCATCTAAAGCATTTTTCGAATTTGGCGGTGACAAAATAATGTAGGAATGGAATGTGAAGTCACTTAGAACGTTGATGCGCATCGCTAAGTCGGATGTAGCTGCGCCCGGTCGTAATTTAATATGGTGCAACAGCTGTAAATATGTTTCACTAGGCTGGATGTAGGTAGGTCCGACGTAGGGCTTACACCCACCTTTTTTACCTCTAGATGGTGAAACCGGCCCAAGGGGTTGAAAAAAATACTGACACATCCTTCTGTTTAACCTTCAGAATAGTGCTATAATGATTGTGTAAAGTGTGGTGGATGTACGTGCTTTAGAAGTTGAGAATTTTGGTTCAGAGTATTGGGAAATGGTTTTTCAGATACTGGCCGACACAGATTGTATAGGAGAAATATACAGAAGCAAACAGACATGGTTAAGTAATATTACCTTTTAATTATACTTGTACGAAAGCCTGAAAGTGAACATGTAACGGAAGCAAAATATACAACATCTCAAATAAACCAGTTTGTGAACAAGACAATGTGTTTGTCTGCAGTGTCCTATCTTAGGCAAATTCAACATGCACACACATGCAACGTAGCCAATCCATCACAGCCACCCTGGGCGCTGCTGAAACGCCTACCCGCAGAAGTGTGTGTGTGTGTGTGTATATGTGTGTGTGTGTATAGACATGTGTTTGTTTGTACACGTGTGTGTGTGTATGTGTGTGTGTGTGTGTGTGTAAGTGTGTGTGCATGTACGTGTGTGTGTACATGTGTGTGTGTGTGTGTGTTCATGTGTGTACATGGAGCTGGGAGGGGGTGGCGCGTGCAGCACACATGCCTGGCTGATCACACTGTGCCAGGGCCTCCCAGACAAACTGTCATCACCAATTAGTGTGAATACTAACAACTGACATCCCCTAATGTAGATGCAGTATCATGGCAGAGTACACTTATGGCCAAATACAGCTTATTTTTAATGTACATAAATACCACCATATGTTAATAGCAGTGCTGGATAGTAAAGTAGTACTGTACATTTCAAGTACAGATTGTTTTCTGCCCAAATTCAAGGTACATGCACTATATTTCAGTATTTCCATGCCCATACTGCATGTCCCACATACGATAAAATGCAGATCATACAAAGCATGGGCACTCGAGAAATTAATGTGATATTTGATATAATGATATGCTTTTGGTACATTAATTAGCTGTTAGTTAATGCTTATTTAATGCTATTAACGGTTAGGTTATGCTTATTAAAGCTGCAGTTGAGAGTTTGTTTACTGTAATATTTGGCAAAACTGTCATAATAGCCATTCAGCTATATGTAGGTGAAGTGGTCTGAAAATACTTTTTTATCACTTTGCTCCCCCCTGCCTCTGTGTTGCCCCCCAAAATTGCCACCGCTCATGTTAATTTTGACCAATCAGAGCGAGGTCAGATTCTCCGTTCTTATTGGCTGTGGGACCTTGGCCACGACGTTGATGCGTCAGTTGCGTGAGCGTTCACGACCCTAGCAGTCTGACACTAGCCTACTGTTTGGTACTAGGCTACTACGGCGGACAGCAAGTAGCAATGTCTTCACAAACAAACCCTCAATTTACCATTCCCAGGATACCAACAACTAACACCGCTAAGACAGCAAAAAAACGAGGAAAGACGAATGTTGAAAAGTTAACTGCTGAAAGGGAGACGGAGAGAGCTCGAAAAAAAGTACACCGGCCATGTCTTCTTGCCCTATCACATCAAGACCTCTCCGACCGCGACCTCGTCCCCTTCCTCTGCCCCTAGGCTGCTGCAGGACGTCCGCTGGCCCTATATAGCCCTCGTCCTGTGCTCAGTGTTGCCAACTCAAAGCGATTTTGTTGCTATATTTAGTGAATTTTCAGCCCCCCTGGCGACTTTTTTTTTCAAAACAGCGACAAGCGACAAATCTAGCTTTTTTTCTGGTGTTATTGGTGACTTTTTTCGCCAAATCAAGTATCACCTCTTCTCAACGAGCAGCGGGAGCCTGACACGCAGCCCGCTCCTCGCACAGCAGCCCCGAGCAGCCCCTCCCAGCTGCGGTCAGAGCAGGAGCATAGATAGTAGGAGATACACACACACACACCTCTCCGTGATACACACACTCCTCTCCGCTCTGTTACAATTAGTTTGCTATCTTGCCTGGCTGTTACAGCTACTTTTGTTAGGCCTACCAGCACACTTTCAATGATTTTAAGCTAACATACATGGTCTGTCTGTGATTAAAATGTATGCTCAATATGTACGTATGTAGTTATCATTACTAATGTTTAATCACCTCGGAATCGGACATGGTGTTTGTCTCCTGTCAATGTAACTCAATTCACATGAACGCGCATAGCTGTCGTTCAGAGGGAGGAGCTACAGCAGGTAGAGCGTTGGGAAAACAGCCGTTGGGATCCCAACGGCTGAAACTCTCAACTGCAGCTTTAAGCATAAAGTAACTGGTAATGCTTAGTTAGTAATGGTTAGTTAATGATTGATTAAGCCTTAACTATGCCTAGTTCACTAAAGCTAAGTTAAGCATTAACTAAGAATACTTGTTAGTTAATGCTTAGTTAATGCATATAAAACATGAACTAAGCAGTTCTTAACTGTTTGTTATTGCTTTGTTGATGTTGGTTAAGCAAGAACTAAGCATTAAGTAACTGTTAATGAATGTACCCTCATTGTAAAGTGTAATACTTTTCATTTACTTTGGCAAACTTCCAGAGACATGACCATGGAGCCGTTATGGAGGCTTGTGGGGGGGGGGGGGGGGGACAACAACACCTTACCAGTACAAACTATGAGGCTTCTTTCATTGAAGTTGTGTGCCATCTGTATCCATCTCCATACAGTAAATTTAACTTTAGCATCATTAGAGTTGTTGACAATCCAGAGGTGTTATAAAGAACAAGGTGACAAGAGGAGCAAATACCACAGTGATCTCTTCACCACAGCCATCACACTGTGCAGCTCGCCTAATTAGCCAACAGTTAACTATTACAGTATACGCCTTTGTGTGTCCCTCGCCAGAAAGCTCACGTCTTTCCCATTTCAATGCTTGGACCGTGGCCCAATACTCACCGAGCTGGAAAATAACAACCCACAAATACTGGGCTCTTGACTTGGATGTGACACCTTCACATTGTGCACTCATGAGGGTGTGTTAGCTAGGGATATTGTGTTGTTAATATTGTGGCACAAATGCAGTGTGTGTGTGTGTGTGTGTGTGTGTGTGTGTGTGTGTGTGTGTGTGTGCGTGTGTGAGGGGGGGCTTGAGGACCTTGGTGCTAGATAAGACTCCATCCGTACTGCAATATATAAATAGCTTTGCCCTGGTTTGGTTGTTGGCACCCTCTAAAAATGACACACACACACACACACACACACACACACACACACACACACACACACACACACACACACACACACACACACACACACACACACACACACACACAAACCCTGATCCGGTTGCCAGTGTGCAGCCTTTCTGTGTGGTTTGGCTGCCCTTCAAGAAGTGTGTGTGTGTGTGTGTGTGTTTGGGAAGGGGTGTTTGTGGAGCCATCTTTATCTGACCCTTTGCATGTGTGCATGCATGTGTGAATGCGTGTCTGTGTGTATGTGTGTATCCGTCCATGTGTACACTTTAATACCATGTTTGGCTGTCTCTGCAAACAGATGGGCAGAAACAATTGGTTAAATGCTGTAAATGACGAGTATACGCGTGTTTACACCTGTATTTCTGCTGCAATGGGCTCGTCAACACATACACACAAATAACACACATGCACGGGTACCCATCCATCCACAAAACACACATACACACACATCTGCAATTGTGAATTTGAAAAAACGTGCACAAAAAAAACATTTTCCATAAACTCTTACAGTGGTATGCATTTCTTTTTTTCTCAAACAATGCTTTATTTAAAACATTTGGACATTTTGTAGAATTGAACACAGAATGTGACGAAATAGAGAATTGTAGATATTGTCATTGTTATGACTTTGCATCAGGGATCTCCAGTGATCACTAAAAGGAATATTTTTCATCATATCTCTCAATCATAGATGTTAAACATTTCATTTTCATCAAGTTGCACTTTAAATATATTTTTTAAATGTAATAACATGATGTATAATGTAATCACTTATTCTAAAATGCGGATACATTTAATACAAATTGAATGTAGGCTGATATGACGTGTTATTACATGATGAAGTGACAACGTTTTTTAACATGAAGCTTTCTTACATAATGCATTGTTAAAGGGCTATTTGATTTGCCGTTTTTTCACATGTGACTTTTTGCTACACTTCTCCCATGGCAGATATGTAAATGAATGCAGCAACCTGCACATACTGTATGTGTGGGGGTTGGCACCTGTTGGGTGATTCTTAATTGCTACTTGCAGGGAATCATGAATATGCAAATAAGGTAGTGAATTCGCACATGGTTCCTTTTTTTAAAAACTTTTTTTTAAGGATAGTGTGACAGTATAGAAACAATGGGAGGGACAATAGGAGAGACAGTTGTATGACATACAACACAGTCCAGAATATATAACGAAAGATGTGGCAAATGTACAGTATATCCCGTGTGTTTCAACAAGTACTAAATCACTTACCTATGGCCCTTTGCCTGAAAACCCAAGTGGACTGGGGCCAGGTGATCTGAAATGTAATGCTAAACCATGTATAATACGCAGCACACATTGTATTGTTTCTAAGTCTTGCAATCATTCTCAGACAAACGTGGTCTCCTCAATAAATGCTGCGTCTGGACAACAAATGTCTGGACTAAATCTCTCCATCTGTCCTCATACAACCCATCCTCAGCCTCCCTTTTCCTATTCATGAATATACTGTACTGCCAACATTATACACGCAGCACACGCACACACACACACACACACACACACACACACACACACACACACACACACACACACACACACACACACACACACACACACTGGGACATACAATTGTCCTTATTCCAGTTCAAACCCCAGTGCAGAATTTTTACCGTGTTTGTTTGTGTGTGTGTGTGTGTGTGTGTGTGTGTGTGTGTGTGTGTGTGTGTGTGTGTGTGTGTGTGTGTGTCGTGTGCGTGCGTGTGCGTGTGTGTGTGTGTGTTTGTGTGTGTGTGTTTGTGTGTGAGAGACCCACAGAAGTCTGGCACCCCTACCAATGCCCTTCCCACTGCTGTTGCCAGGATACAGGCTCTTGACTGTGTGTACTGTATGTATGGAGCTGCTCACATAGGTTTCCACATTCCACATGCAACCCACGTTTGTCTACGCTCTATATGTTTGAACTATGAGCCTCCACGCACTGGCTTGTCAATCAAAAGACATATACACCTACACAGTCAAATGAAGTGCGTGGACACTGCTGAGTCATGGTTTCTGGTGGAGGTGGACTATTAACAGTGAGAGGTCAGGCGCCCATACAGTTCAAATCAAATATGTTTAACCTCTTCTCATGAAACCATTGTGACAAAGTGAAATATTCCTGATAAAGTGTATATCCTCTCAAACCTTTATTGATCAATCTCATCCAAACATTTCACAGTGAAAAACTAAATCACAAGTAACCTTTTATAAACTGTGTATTCAGGCTTAATCACAATTGGAGGCATTGAGCCATAGAAGGGCTTAATGAATTAACCAGCTATCCTTGTCTACTGAAAAGTAATTTTCCAAAAGTGTTCTAGGCCAGTACATTTTTCAAAGCCTCTATAAAACCAATAGTGTTGGCCTCTGGTGGGAGACGTAGTCCAACAGGATTTTGGGTTTGACTTCATGGCAGATACTTTAACAGACAACACTGTAACTGTTAGGGCGAATATTCAAGTATTCGTTCTAAAAAAACACACCATCAAAACCAACATTAATAATCCAAATGTACACACTGAAACCCAGTGTGTGAGCAGAGACAGTAAGCTGCGTAGTTTGTTGATACTTTAATAACTTTTGAACGGTAATAAAGTCGCAGTTCTTACTTTTTCCCCGTGGAGGCAAACAGCTGTTGTTCCGTTCCAAATCAGCTGTCCTCTGTGCCATCGTAACCCTTACAGGAGCTTTTAAATTCATCCCGGAACATGCATCTTTTCGTGGATTTATAAATCCATACAAAGGTCCAATTTTGATAGTCTTTTGTGTCCATACTATATCCGTTATTGACCACGTATTCCCATGATGCAAGCAAGTCAGTGTTGATGATGGGCGATAGCAGCACTGCATTACGGACATAAATAAACAGCTAAGGTAAGCTAACGTTTGCATTACGCCAAGCATTAGGCTACTTTTCCTTCCACAATCGCGCTAATGTTGTGTTGTAGAGTTAAGAGGAACACATAATCTATTCTTCCTCCATCTCTCTCTCTCCCTACTGCGCTTGGTGCCGCTTTAGTTTGCCTCGCTCTGGTAACATCATGTAGCCTACAGCTGATTTCATCGGTTGTGCTTTGAAAGGTCAGCGGCCAACTTGGTCAAAGTTCAAATAATTCGATAATATATTTTAAATGAAAGTATAATGTGTATTTTACAATTGTTGTATAACGTGTGTATCAAATCATTATTTACTGACGAAAAAAAAAAATAATAATATTCCAAATACTGAATTGAGCTCCGAATACTAATTAATCAAACGAATACTCGGATATTTGAATAATTCGGGCCAGCCCTAGTAACTGTCTGTCATGATCTTGTATGTTATGTATCGATATATGATTCATGTAAAGTAAGCAGAAAACATGGACTGAAAGGCTGAATGGGGTGCCATTCAGCCTTTCAGTAAACACACATTCAGTAAGTAGTTTATAACACACAATGACGTGGATGTACATGAGGATATATTTAAGTATTAAATCATTTACTGCATTCGTCAACAATTATAAATTATATGAAGTGCTCTTTAAAAAAAAAAAAAATGGGTCCAGGAGACTAGGGGAAGAGATGTCTGAAATACAGCTAAGGCAGCCAGACTGGCAGGAGACACTAAATGAGAGATGAATAATGATAATAGCATTATGGTGTTACCTGACTGCATTGGTTGACATTAGTGCAGAGACTTATACATATATAAGGTATTTGGTGGTAAGACCCTATTGAGAATGTAGCTTTATTAGTAACTTAATATGACCTTATGGAGTACAACAGAAATGTGCTAAACCACACTGAATATGACTCATTTGATCCTCATCTGAAGGCTGGCTTATATTAAACACAGGGGACACTCTCAGACTTGGATGGGGTGGGCTATACTTTATACTTTATAGCTGAATAAAAATGAGCATGGACGTAAGATATTCTTTCTAACCTAACTTTTAAGTTACACACACACACGCACGCATGCGTGCTCACACAAACACACACAAACAAACGCATGCATGCACGCACACACACACACACACACACACGCACGCACGCACGCACGCACACACGCACACACACACACACACACACACACACACACACACACACACACACACGCACACGCACACACATGCACACAACTGCCCACTGAGAGAAGATACATTTTTCTTAGGGTCCTGCGTGAAACAAGGAGTCAAAAATTAACTTTAACAAACATCATAAAAACCCTAGAGAGTACTGCTTCCGCCCACATACATGCTCACACACACCACTCAGTTATAACTACAAAACTTTTTTGGCATCCCACACTAGCACATTTGACATTTCAACGCATACAGTCAAACCCTCTCACCACACACGCATGGAACTTTTTTTTTAAATCATAAAACAAAATAATACTTTTTTTAAAATCACAAGTTAGTTTGCACACCAGAAAGGGAATTTGGTTTTAGTAAAAATATAGTAGAAGAATTGCACTACTATACTATACTAGGGGAAGGTGGGGTGATTTGTGCATTTTGGAAGTTGCAAAACCCCTTGTTTCTAGAAAACCGTGGAAGAAATTGGAAATGTGACCACATATTTAAGAAGAGCCATCCATTTGACTCATCCTGTAAAGAAGGGAGACACAAGGAATAAGATATAAGCACATTTAAGCTCAAAAAACTGTGTTTTGCCTTTCAAAGTAAAATTTCCATGATCAAGGTTTTTTGATTATTGTGTCTGAACAATTATAGACACGTTTGAAAACATTTGACACATGTTTTAGTGCTTTGGTATGCTACACTTTGAGTCTATATAGTTAGCACAATGTCAACCCTAAATTGCTGCATCATGCCTATTATCCAAAATTCTGGGGATGGGGTGATTTGTGCGCAAGCCTGGGTGAGTTATAAGTAAGTAAGTAAGTAAAATGTATTTATAAAAGCACATTTATGACAGTTTGCACTGTCCAAAGTGCTGTACATAGTGCATTCAGTAGGTAAACAATGAAGGTAAAATAACAATAACCAAAATAAAAGACGTAAAGCCCATACATCCACATAAACACAGATAGTAGTGCAGAGGTAAGTAAGTAGTGCAGAGGTTAATGGGGAGGAAACACCAGGGTGTACATATGGGTTTTGAGCCTTGATTTAAAGGCAGAAATGTAGGGGGAATCACATTTGTCAGGTGGCAGTTGGTTCCACAAGCACGGAGCAACTAGTGCAAAGTACATTTCTGAGAGTTGTGCCAGTGGCATGGCTGTATACGCTGGTCACCAAAAGAAAGTGATAGTCTACAGTAGCTCAGGAGAGAGTGACATCTCAATTCCACTTAACGACACCACTGATGAGAGTTCAGATGGCCAGAAAGATGATGATGGTGACTTTGTCATTGTGACACAATGACCCAAATCACCCCACTACGTGGGGTGATTTGTGCGAAAACAACTTTTTTCCGAAAGCTATATTTCTTAAACAGTTTATTCCAGATCCAAAGTTTTTATTGCCAGGGATGCACAACATCCTGAAATATATGTACATATTTGAGTTGGAGACATAACTGTCAAGGCCTCACTTTAAAATCACTTTGAGTAAAAAGTTGCACAAATCACCCCACCTTCCCCTACTACTATACCCTACTCTATAACCTTTAAAATATGACTTTGGCATTTATGCTATTAGGGTAATGAAAATTAGATGTAGAATAGAGTAGATGTAGAGTAAAAGTAGAGCAGAGTAAATATGATTTAGGCAATTATGCTATGAGGCTAACGATTTGCTCTGTTTTTGGCCTCCTCCAACTCCAGAGAACATGGGTTGGAACATGTCCAGTTCTTTAGTTGTAAAATACAAGTGTTGATTGATAGTATTATACAGTATCATCAACTTCCATTTTGATTGTTTTTGTTATCACCATTGGTAGTTGGCAAGATGGTATTTCTATGAGTATCTATTTCTATCATTATTATAGAATCACTATTCGACTCATTGTCATTCTGAATGTAATTGCAGTGTTGGAAAAGTGTACGGTGACAGTGGTAATTATAATTGGTGTCGTGGGTGTTATACTAACTACTTCTTCTTCTTATTGCATTGTATTTATATTATTATAATGTTACCAGTGTAAACACCTTTGTAAAGTTAGACCACAAATGGGATAAGCTTCAATGGAAAAGTGAAGTATTCATTTGTTTGCCAGTGTTGATAGGAAGAAGACTTTTGCTAAAGGACGCATGCTGTCAGCAGTATTAAAGTAGCTCTTTTCTCTTTTTTATACAAATACTTTTATTTTCTACATGTGTGTAGGTGTGTGTGTTTTATGTGCTTCGGGAGCAAGTTGTAATGAACTGAAGTAAACTGAGAGAGAGAGAGAGAAAGAGAGAGAGAGAGAGAGAGAGAGAGAGAGAGAGAGAGAGTATAGTTTTTGCATATGGGTATTAAACACTGTTAAACTAAACCTGCCTGAGTCTGGTTGCAAATCAATAATAAAGGTAAACAAGCAGTGAAGTGTAAATAACAACAAGCTTTCCTTCGCTGAGCCACTTACTAAGACGGAACCAGCTGCTGAATAATGCTTACTCTGACAATGATGTATGTTACTGCTGTGTATGTGTGTGTGTATGTGTGTGTGTGTGTGTGTGTGTGTGTGTGTGTGTATTCAACCATTCGGCCATGTGCGTGGGCCTGTTCCCTTTTGTTTGTGTGTGTGTGTGTGTACGTGTGTGTGTGTGTACGTGTGTGTGTATGTGTTTGAGTGTGAGGAAATGAGACAACCTGCTGTGTGTGAATGTGCTCCGACAGAATGCCAAGTCAGATGTCTGGACAAACAAACACACACACACACACACACACACACACACACACACACACACACACACACACACACACACACACACACACACACACACACACACACACACACACACACACACACACACACACACACACACACACACACACACACACACACACACACACAGAAGGACAGACCAAAAACACATGTATGAACACACAATTTAACAATGAAATACAACACAGAAGGAAGGACACACGATAGATGCGAGATTCATGGACTGGTTAATATGTAGCCAATGCATCTTCCCACACAAACACACAGAAACACACACACACGCACACACACACACGCACACGCACACACGCACACGCACACACACACACACACACACACACACACACACACACACACACACACACACACACACACACACACACACACACACACACACAGTAGTGACTCAGACACTCTTCCCTGACAGAAGCCCACGCTCTCTCTCTCTCTCTCTGAACATCATATGGCCTCCACTGACAGGGACGGATGGCTCTGCTGGTATCATTAAATGCTTTCCTACGTGTGTGTGTGTGTGTGTGTGTGTGTGTGTGTGTGTGTGTGTGCGTGTATACAGTCTGCAGCTATGCTGGAAACGAGCCACTATAGGAACAACGGGGAGGAAGTGAAAAGAGGATGAAGGGAGGGAGGGAGGGATCCAGGGAAGGAAAGAGAGAAATGGGAACATCAGAGGAGAGGCAGGAACTCCAGAATGGGGGAAAGGAAGTCAAAGGAAGAGATAAAAGGAAGAAAGAAAGAGAGGAAGAGAGGAAGTAAAAAGGGGAAGAAAGTTTATAGGACATGGGGAGGGAAGAGGGGAGGATACCAACGTTTGGAAGGAATGAAAGAGAAGAAGATTGGAGGAAATTAAGAGGAATGTATTGCTTAAAACACACAACAGTCATGACATAAAAATACAAAATGTCCGCACACATACGCATGCACGCACACACACACACACACACACATACACACACACACACACACACACACACACACACACACACACACACACACACACACACACACACACACACACACACACACACACACACACACACACAAGCATTCTAGGCCATTCCAGCAATAACAGTTCAGGAGCACCCCCTGAGAATCCCCAGCAGGCAAAGATAACAGCAGTAGCATATCAATACACACACACACACACACACACACACACATGATTACACCACAGCTAGCACATTTATATACAAAAATAAAGACCCTCCTTGACACTGAATAATTTTTTTTTAAGTCACATGCCAGCAAAAAGGTGTCACAGAGTTTATTGCAGAAACTAAAAGGTGCCATTGTGTTCTTCACAGGTCATACATAAAGAGAATACTAACACTGAAGTAACATTTAAAAAAAATATATTGCAAACACTACCTGGGGCTGCCGGACATTGTTTTGGCATGGCTACACGGCGGTCAGGATGAGGGGTCCAATTAGGGAAGGATGGCTAACATTGAAATTAAAATGATCCCTTTCCTTTTACAGTATGAACCAAATCATTTTGTGATTTTAGTAGACTACACAAAAAAAAACGTCAAAAAGACTGATTCAACTACTTGACTTACTATGCGAATGTGAATGTGGCTGAACTAGCAGCAATCTACTTCAAAATAACTACTAGTTTTAATCACATGTAATTCACTACTCCACAACACTGTATATATTAGAGGAAAAACACATCTTCAATGGACCTTGGCACTAATTCTCCAAGTCTCTGAACTCTACTTGAGGGATGGACACCATTTTGTTCAATACATATTCACTTGCTTGGTATTTGTATTAAGGTGTTGGAGAGTCTGGTCGAACACGTTGGTCCAAAATCTCTCATGCTTGGGTTGAGATTCTAATGACTGTCAAGGCCATAGCAGGAGATTCACATTATTCCAATAGTCACCTGACCATTCACTGATCTATGGATGGAGGCATTGTCATTCTGGAAGAGACCACTCCCATTAGTATAGACAGGTTTGATATTTTAGTGGCCTTTCCATTGAAAGGGACAAGTGGACCCCCAAAACCATGCCAGCAGAATGTTATTTTATTTTATTTTATTTTAATTTATTTTAATTTATTTATTTTAACCTTTATTTATACAGGTATATCCCATTGAGTCCGAAGACTCTTTTGCAAGGGAGACCTGTTCCCATTTACACGTTACCATTCACACACACATTCATACACTGATAGCAGGCTAACTATCGACATTCACACAAGGCAAGGTGGGTGAAGTGTCTTGCCCAAGGACACAACAACTATGACACAGGTGGCAGGGCAGGGATCGAACCTCCAACCCTTTGATCATCGGCCGACCCGCTCTACCAACTGAGCCACAGTCGCCCACATGTATCTCACTAATGCTCAAACATCACGTTGACCACAATGTCCTCTGTCCACCACGGTCTCATACCATTGTTTCTGAAGTATTTCCCATAGATCTAAATGCAAATGTGACTATGATCTCTGTTCCTATGGAAAAACCAGCCAGTGGAGTATGTGACTGAAGCTACCATCTGTGTCCCGACAATGACCCCTCTTTCAAAGTCTGGCATGTGTTCGAAAAGCCATAGTATCGTCCTACTCATACTCATTTTGACGTCAATTTGAGTATACAACAGTTGTGTATGCCAGTTTGTGTAGGCGAGAAATCCCCGGTTGAGTACGTACTACCAGAAATATTTTGTTTATGGATCTATAGGTTACTGTTCCCTACTCAACCGCCCCATTCTTCATGCTTCTACTTCACGTGTTTTCTCTGTCAGATTTTTACCTGTCCAATCAGTGAACAGAGGGAGTGGCTGACAACAATGACGTCCGCTAGTTTCAGTTCCAGTTTTAGTCAGAATCCGGCGCATGACATTCGTCACAACCAAACGTTATGCGATTGGTTGGCAGATCCAGAGTGGCACTTGGCAGATCCAATAGTTTTATTTTAATTAATTTTTTTAAGATATGTTTATGCTTTATTGATAGTGCAGAGAGACAGAGGTGAAATGGGGCAGAGAGGGGAGTGACATCAAACCCGGGTCTGCTGCTGGGCCCGGCCCGGGGTGGGGGGGACGCCCTACCAACTGAGCTAAGGGCGCCCCCAAAGATCCAATAGTTTAAAACTTCAACAGACACCCGTCTTCAAGTGAGTTTACGTTTGTCAACTGAGCGATTCCAGACCTTCTGTACAAATGAAATGAAGCACGATGGTCTGGTAGGACCAGGCTCAGATTCAGCTAGGCTCTACTGCAGCAAGCCTACATGTATTCCTTAATTTACAGGTCTTTCCACAGTTTTTCCACAGGGCATCCAGGCTAACAAAAGGACAGTCACACACACACATTAGTTGTATGGAATGAAGTCATTAACAGTCTCAGATGAGTGTGGCCCCCCCTATGCTGTATGTTCCATAGTGGTACTGTGTCCTCTAAGAAAGGCCTGCTGCTGATTCTATCTGACAGCACACAGAGACCTGTAGTCTGTGTACGCCTGCACTGCAGCTGTAGAGAGGAGAGGAGAGAGGAAACTTGCCCTTCACTTTCTCCAAACTCTGCAGCATAAAGCACAGCAGCGCTCCACCCTCCTCCTGCCAGCCTTCTGTCTCAGCAGCTCACACTGTCATTAAAGGGCTAGAGGAGGCAGGAGACTCTTCCACTTATGAATAGCTGAATATCTCCACAGCAGGGCCAGGCAGTGCCATCTAACCTGAGTCCCTAAAAGAGAGGCTGTGTTTGGAAAGCCATACTAACGTCCTCACTGCTACATACTCAACATCTACGTATATACTACATACTGTCTACTTAAAGATCGATTGTGTATGCGAGGTGCGTCGAAACATTCACACTGAAGTATACTCAAGCAATGAATAATTTCTTCTTCTTCTTATAATATTCCGGCTGTTTAGACGCTGTTTAGCGTATTACCGCACTCCACAGGTTAGATATAGAACTATATTTTTTACATACAGTCCTGTGTTGTGCAAGAAATGCAGAATTGTAAATAAAGAATTTAAAAAAAAACCTTCCTTGTCGTTTTAAAAGACGCAATGCATTGTGGGGCGGTTGAGTCGGAAAAGTAACCTGTCGATCCATACCCAAAATCTTCTCGGAAGTTAGTACTCATCCGGGAATTTCTCGCCTACCCAAATCGCATACACAACCGTCACATACAATTGAGAGTCAAAATGAGTATGAGTATGACGTTAGTATGGCTTTCTGAACACAGAAGTCTACCCTTTGTGTTCACGATGCCATGCCTTACAGTGCCTGAACTCCACTGGAATACGTAAGCCGTCCAGGTGGGATGGACAAGTCTTATAAGACGCATGGCAATGCAGACGTGAAAAAAGCTATTGACACACGAAAACCAAGAGTCTGTTGATTGATTTCCTCTTGATATTAAAAGGGGCCTGAATCCTTTTTCTTTTACAAGTTAACAGATTGAAAAGGAAAGCCTTTTGTAACGTACATTGAATATGATCTTTGACATTTTGGGTTGCAATAAGCAGCCTTAGTTTATTAGGTTGGATTTTAGCATTTGAAATGAGCTTTAGTTTTGATTACTACTATTAAGCAAATATGGGTTATATGTGTGATTAACAATATTTAGGACTATTAATTCTGACCAATAAACTGATTGTTATGATTGATAATTGCTTTATACAGACGGAGGAAGCAAGTAAATTTAGGAAACTGTGTCCGTTATTATATAAAGTTAAATGTTAACAAACAATAACATACACATGTTGTGGAAAACCATAAAAGTAAAAAAGAAAAAAAGCATGTCTTTCTAATGTTTGTAATGTGTCTAGCCTCCAATACAGACATAACAATAACCTGATATTGGCCCAGTTAAAGCTGGGGTATATGATTTCTGATTGGTCAAAGTTAACATGAGCTGTACACTTTGACCAATCAGAGTGAGGCTCCGATTCTCTGTTCTTATTGGCTGTTGGGACTGTCCATTCACTTTGGCACGACTTTGTTGGTAGAGCGTGTCAGGGAGGGACCATAGGGGAGGGACCAAAGAGAACAAGTGGAGCGGTTGAGGTATTTGGATTCAAATCTCTATCCCAACTGCTATTTTCTCCCCAAATCCTTCACCCCAGCTTTAACATTGGTAGGAGGAGGGGGCACTCTATATTCTATACACACAGGCTGATAAGGACAATGCAATAAGACAATTGACAGAGACTGTGAATGGCTATAAATATCCCCACATCTACCCTGTTCCCTCTCTGCAATTGTTCGTGCAAAAAAAGCAAATAGATGCCTCGTAGTTACATTGTGTACATAGTTCAATAGCTGCGAGCGTGCTCGGACCCCCTGCGTCTGTGACGGAGAGAGAGAGTGTGTTTGTGTGTGCGTGCATGCATGCGTGTGTGTGTGTTTGTGTGTGTTCTTGTGTGTGTGCGTGCGTGTGTGTGTGTGTGCGTGCATGCGTGTGTGTGTGTGTGAGAGAGAGAAAGACATGTCGGAGGAGAAAGCTATGATTGCCAGCCAGCATGCAGCCGGTAATTACAATGTTGTGTTCCCTCACTCACTCTCTCCATCTCGTTGTCGCTCTCTCTCTCCTCGGTCATTCACACCTTCCTGTCTTACGTGCCCATCCATGTGCTCAAGGTTAATAGGAAGTTGGGAGGCGATTGGCTAAATTAAGACACACTTATATACACTCAACAAAAATATAAACACAACACTTTTGTTTTTGCTCCCATTTTTCATGAGATGGACTTAAAGATCTAAAATTCATTCCAGATACACAATATTACCATTTCTTTCAAACATTGTTCACAAATCTGTCTAAATGTGTGATAGTGAGCACTTCTGCTTTGCTGAGATAATCCATCCCACCTCACAGGTGTGCCTTAGACTGTCCACAATAAAAGGCCACCCTGAAATGTGCAGTTTTGTCTCACAGCAAAATGCCACAGATGCCACAAGCATTGAGGGAGCGTGCAATTGGCATGCTGACAGCAGGAATGTCAACCAGATCTTTTGCTTGTGCATTGAATGTTCATTTCTCCACCATAAGCCATCTCCAAAGGCGTTTCAGAGAATATGGCAGTACATCCAACCGGCCTCACAACCGCAGACCACGTGTAACCACACCAGCCCAGGACCTCCACATCCAGCAGGTTCACCTCCACGATCGTCTGAGACCAGCCACTGAGACAGCTGCTGAAACAATTGGTTTGCATAACATAACAGCATTCAACACTATTAATCATGACATCCTTCTTAATAAACTGGAGAATTATGGCATTCGAGGTTTGGCACATGACTGGGTCAGAAGTTATTTACATGACAGGAAACAATTTGTGAAATTAGGGGAGTTCACATCGACATGCTTAGATATTGTTTGTGGGGTCCCTCAGGGGTCAATCTTGGGGCCAAAATTATTCCTGCTTTATATAAATGACATATGTAAAGTGTCAAAAGTCTTAAGGTTAATTTTATTTGCTGATGACACAAACATCTTCTATTCAGGGAAAGATCTAAATAATATGGTTGAGATCGTAAACATTGAATTGACTAAGTTACATGGGTGGTTAAACCGAAATAAGTTATCACTAAATTTAGAAAAAACTAAATTCATGATGTTTGGCAGGAGAGCATCAGATGTTGTTGTAAAAATCAAGGTAAATGGGATTGAAATTCAAAGGGTCAAGCAACACAAAGTCCTAGGGGTAATAATTGACGATAAATTAAACTGGAAACCACAAGTTAGCCATCTCAGGGGCAAAATAGCCAGGAGTATTTCTATACTTTGGAAAGCACAACATTGTTTCAATCAAAAGGCCTTACTTGTAGTTTAGTTTCCCCACATCTGCATTACTGTGCTGAAATATGGGGAAACACTTACAAAGGTACATTGCACCCGTTGGAGATTCTTCAAAAGAAAACAATACGAATTATTTACCAAGCCAATTACAGGGCACACACTAATAACTTTTTTATTGAAGGTAGAATTCTCAAATTACGTGATGTGGTAAATTACCACACAGTACAAATTATTTACAAGGCTTCAAAAAAAGCCTTCCTAACAGTTTACAAGTAATGTTTGAAGACAGAGAAGTTTTGCATGATTTAAGAAGAAAAGATAAATTCAATGAGAAAAATATACGGACCACACTTAAATCCTTTTCGATTTCTGTAAAGGGTATTAAGCTGTGGAATGGACTTGATGAAGTTGTCACAGGGAGTTGCAGTTTGCGCAATTTCAAAGCAAATTATGTTTCAAAAAGTACAGACTAATAACCTGAGCACAATGGCAATGTCACTTACATAACAATATTGTAAAGAATAATACAGGCCAGCAGTCAGACTTGTTTTTGAATACTTTTGCTGAAGTGTTTAGACTACCAGTTAAGAAATGGAACAGGCCAAATACAAGGCCACTTCACACTTTATACACTTGGCATTGTCACAGAAAAACTGAACTGTGCTGAACTGATCTTAAAAGCTGAAGCAATTAGATTAAAATTGACTGTGTATTGGACTGCAGATTCTTAAAAAAAAAAAAAAAAAAAAAAAAAAAAAGTATGGGTATATGTATATATATATATAAAAATGTTTTTTGTTTTATTTTTATTTTCTGTAACAGTAACTGTGTATCTGAATCCGAATTTGATGAAAATGGGGGCGGGACCTGATAAGCCTTTGGCTTCTTCCGTCTCCCTTCGGACAACACAAAGTATGATGTATGAATATTTGCAAGGGAAAATTGTGTATTGTGTGGAATTGTCCGAAAGAATAATAAATAAATAAATAACCAAACAATTTCTGCACAAACTGTCAGAAACCGTCTCAGGGAAGCTCAACTGCATGCTCGTCGTCCCCATCGGGGTCTTGACCTGACTCCAGCTCATCGCCGTAACAGACTTGAGTGGGCAAATGCTCACATTCGATGGCGTCTGGCACGTTGGAGAGGTGTTCTCTTCACGGATGAATCTCGGTTTACATTGTTCAGGGCAGATGGCAGACAGCGTGTGTGGCGTCGTGTGGGTGAGCGCTTTGCTGATGTCAATGTTGTGGATCGAATGGCCCATGGTGGTGGTGGGGTTATGGTATGGGCAGGCATCTGTTATGGACGAAGAACACAGGTGCATTTTATTGATGGCATTTTGAATGCACAGAGATACCGTGATGAGATCCTGAGGCCCATTGTTGTGCCATACATCCATGAACATCACCTCACGTTTCAGCAAGATAATGCACGGCCCCATGTTGCAAGGATCTGTACACAATTCTTGGAAGCTGAAAAAAGCATGGCCAGCATACTCACCGGACATGTCAACCCATTGAGCATGTTTGGGATGTGCTTGACCGGCGTATACGACAGCGTGCACCACTTCCCACTAATATCCAGCAACTTCGCACAGCCATTGAAGAGGAGTGGACCAACATTCCACAGGCCACAATTGACAATCTGATAAACTCTATGCGAAGAAGATGGGTTGCACTGCATGAGGCAAATGGTGGTCACACCAGATACTGACTGGTTCTGAGTCCCCAGACCCCCAATAAAGCAAAAAAATGCACATTTCAGAGTGGCCTTTTATTGTGGACAGTCTAAGGCACACCTGTGCACTAATCATGATGTCAGATCAGCATCTTGATGTGGCACACCTGTGAGGTGGGATGGATTATCTCAGCAAAGCAGAAGTGCTCACTATCACACATTTAGACAGATTTGTGAACAATGTTTGAGAGAAATGGTAATATTGTGTATCTGGAATGAATGTTAGATCTTTAAGTCCATCTCATGAAAAATGGGAGCAAAAACAAAAGTGTTGCGTTTATATTTTTGTTGAGTGTATGACACATACAAGAGAGCGGAATCTTTCGTAGGCTTTATAACAAAACCAAGAGATTGTTTTATTCAAATTTAAGCTACCAGTTGTGTTGTTCTATATTTTTGAAATGCACACATTTTGAATTGTCAAAGAACCACATACAATGGAATAATGTTGTCATTTATTGGATACAGTTAAACCTCCTCCGAGGGACTTTTTTAATGTTTATGAAACAGTCAAATGTTTACCATGATGAGCATGAATGACCTTTAACTGCAAATGAGAGCATCAGTGAAAAGAACGCTATAGTTACTGTGTTTTGGACCTCGCTAACTGCTAAAAGGGTCAAGAGCTTACATTTGCTACAAGCTCCATTTATTCTAAACTGGTCTGGTGCCTAGTGCATGGGCAATGAGATAAAAAGGGACTTTAAGAACTGACGATTCCCCCTTTGGCATCTATCCCTGCCACATTACACAATGTCATTTGATCCATCGTTGCTGTAATATAGGAAATATTGATTAGAGGGTGCTCTGAGATGAATGCTTGTCACATTAAGAAATTTACATTAATCGCAGTTTGGTTTATGACCCTTGCAAGTTTTAAATTGTGTGTATTTTATGCAATAGATTTAAAGTCCATTATTGTGTGTGTGTGTGTGTGTGTGTGTGTGTGTGTGTGTGTGTGTGTGTGTGTGTGTGTGTGTGTGTGTGTGTGTTCATTTGTTGTCCCTACAGTTACACTATTTGTTATTTACATTGCTGGTTAAAGTAGTGTAAGAATGCCTGGCCTTCCCTGAGAAGACCTGATATCTTCTTGTATATTGCTCTCCTTCCTCTCCCTCTCTATCACTCCGACCCTGTCCTCTTTCCTCACTTCACCACTTCACATCAGTCTGTTTTTTTCTCTCCCTCTCCATTCTCTCCCTCTCTCATCTTTCTTTTCTCTCTCCCACTGTCTTGCTCATTGCGTTATCACTCTGCGTTGCTTGATTCATCTCTCTTTTTGGCGCATTGCTCTCTATCACACACACACACACACACACACGCACACACACGCACACACACACACACACACACACACACACACACACACACACACACACACACACACACACACACACACACACACACACACACACACACAGACTGCTCCACATGAATGTGTCCTCTCCTCCCTGCTTTCTCTCCTCCCACTCATTCACCCCAATCTCCATCACTCCCCTGCCCCTCACTCATTTTTATTACTGTCACAGGAGGCTCTCTCTCTCTCACCCCCCTCTCTCTCTCTATCTCTCTTTCTCTCTCTCTTTCTCTCTCTCTCTGTGTTTATGAGCAGAGCTATATTGAGAGCGTCTGGTTGGCAGACACACAGGAGAAGAGGGGGCGAGAGTGCATATTGTGGCTAGAGGAGAAAAAGAGAGAGAGAGAAAGAGAGGATATCGGAGACAATACACTGAGACCCAAATCGGACAAATAGGAGAATAGCAGGTGTTCACACTTGCATAGATTTTTACAAAAACTGGCAACCTTGCACATAAGAGTCATCAAAGTTATAGAGAGTTATACAGTGTATAATTAATGATATATAGAATTACCAAATGTCATATTCAGATTTATTTAATTAAAAACAGGGACAGAGCTTAGTTGATGGACATGTACATGTCAATCTGTGGTACAATTTAAAGCAGAAGTAAGTGACTGGATTCTTTTAGCTAACTTCCCGTAAGTGACTGCAGTTAGCGGTCCCCTCCCTCGTCCCCATACGTCAACACATCAATGCGCAGCGGACTTCAAGCAGTGAGTTATATAGCGTCACCTTTGATCCGTAAGAAGGATAAAACATTACAAAACCCAAAAACCAATGATTTTGAACTGCTCCGCCATTCTATAGCTGCGTAAACATTCAGCTGTCTGTGCGTACACGGCCAGAGAGACCCGCCCTCTTTGTAGAGTTCTCTCTGCTGATTGGGTAAAGTGTTCTGGGACGCAATAAAAGTTCTCTCTGGCGATTTTTTGCAGACTGGAATGACCGATAGATCTGTGTTATGAAATGTGCAAACACTGTATAAGTGATTGTTGTATGACTATAGAGCAATATACCATGTAGGGGAGGACGGGGGAATGTGAGACATCGGGTAATGTGAGACACCCCCTGTATCTAGGACACGGAACACATTTTTGGTCATGTGAGATATATGTTTTCAAGCCCCTCTCATTTCCCCTTGCCATGAAAGAGAGGACCTCATGGTGATGTTGTAAGCATGTTTTTTTCACAATATTTTATGTTTTGCAAGTAAAAGTAAATGTTCTTGCTGTCAACTTAATCGATTGTTGTGCCAAAGCAAATTGATTCAGGTAGAAAAACTTCTATGATACATGTTGATGAACTACCAACATATGAAACCATGTGATGATGATAACTGAAGATTTGCATGAATTTCTGAGAGAGGTAGTGTTTTCTCAAATTGTGGCAGTGGGGTAAAGTGAGACAAATACTGTGGGGTAAAGTGAGACAGTGTCTGTGCCCTCTTTTAACGAATCCATCATATTTGAGGTAGCAAGGAGACTAGTTTGAAAAGACAAAAGACAATGTGGGCTGGAGGTGGGGGTTGATGGTTGAAGGGGTGTCATCAAGGGCATGGTTTGGCACGCATGTATGTGGGGGACAGGAGAGTGACCTTTAACACCAATGGACTCTAAGTAATATGTCTTTATTCAATAAATGATCATCCCAATAAAACAAATGCAAAAAAAAATACTAAAAAGATGGAAAATGACAGCTGGGTCTAGCCCTGTTCTGAGTCCCAGACTGTTCTGGTTCTGATGTTCCTTTGCTCTGACCCCCAGACACTAGCTGGCTCTAAGGGTCCTGTGTTCTGACCCCCAGACTGTGTTTTAATATAACTGGTTCTATCTGTCATTTGCATGTTAATTATTGAATATGAATTATATGGTGTATTTGATCAGAGTTACTTTCAAGTGTTTAGAATTTTTTTTTGATTCTGTTACTCGTCCGACATTAGTTTTGTAATATTTGGTTTTCAAGCTAGCTGTCAGGATTGTAACTGTTACAACATGTGTTGTTATGGTAGTTTCAGAGTGGAAAAAGTAAGTGGTTCAGTTACCCCCTTGATTTCCTCTGGTCTGTCTCAGTTTACCCCACAGCTGGGGTAAAGTGAGACACATAACAACTTTTTTTTAAACAATCATATTTTCACTGCCCTTTGTCTTGAATAAATTCTGCTAATGCCCATTTCTAGGAAACATCCTGAATTAATGGGAAATGTGTGCATTTGAGTGATAAATCATTTTAGCTCGCTTAGAGGGGCGCAAATGTAAAAAGTGTCTCAGATTACCCCGTTCTCCCCGATTATTAACACAAATATATCACTTACTTCTGCTATAATCTCAAAAGAGAAATAGACAGCTACTGATGGGATAGGTTCATGTATTTGGCCAATATCCATATTAGCTCTGCGTCATATCCATCCAGATCATCGGACATTGCTTTTTTTGTACCACTACCAGTGTCTTCACTCCATCATTCTTGTCCGGCTAATGGCATGACAACCCCCTTCAAATGATGACATCATGATGGGGTCTAATGGCCAAGGACCCCTCACATATTTCATCAACTTTACCCAATGCGCCCATTATGACAAATAAATTAAGTTAATACCTCTTTAAGCTACTATTTTAGTTAAGTCTCTGCTGATTTGAAATGAAGGAACAAGTCACCTTCTTCAGCGGTGTGGCTTATTGATGTGTTATTAATCATGTTGGTCAGCAGGGATTAAACTCAGAGATCCATAAGGACTTAGATATTTGGATACATAGACAACACAAACCATTTTATATCTGTTTTTATTTTAATTGCATTGGGATATTCTTATAGTAAGAAAAAACATTGAATATCAGCTACCAGCTCTGTCATGCAGAAAAGTCTTGTACACGACGCTGTTGCACAAAGATGCATTACCGGTTGAAAGAACACAAGACCTAGAGCCCCGAGCAACGGAAAAATCATTTGATGACTCATCCAGTTTTTTTCCCCTTTTCAACCAGATGGGTTTTATATTTGAAGAAAAAAAACAGCCCTTTGCATCTGTTATAGTTGGAGGTGGGTGTTTAATGGCAGCATCTACAGTATCATTAGCTCAGAAGAAGTTCGTTGTGTATGATTATCAGAGCCACACCTCCCTTTAGGCAGATTACTGGAGGCCATATTACACAACTGCATATACAGCCTCCTTTTTTGATGTTCCTATTATTGTTTGAGTTCCCCTAGAGGTCTCCTGAACAGAGACACAACTTAGGATAAGACCAAAATGGTGTCATGAACAAGAACACAGAATGATCAGAAATTTAAATATTACAGACAATCATTTGATGTGAGATTGTAAAGTTGTTGGAGACCAAACCAGAATGAAAGGAACAGTGAATATTGGCCTTTGGATAGAAAAGACATCTCCAAATAAATGCTAATATTGCTCCCTAATTATTTGGATACGTAAATAGGCAAAAGTTTCCAGACTGAAAAAGACCATTGTTAATGTTTATCGCTCTGTGTTTAACAAACCACTTACTAGAATGTAGCTAAAAGCACTACTTTGCCTGGATACAATTTAAAAGTTATAGATGACAAACATCCCCTATTACCTTTCTTCAAGTCCATTGCTCCCGACCTCCTTCCTTTTTCCACACACCTTATCAACACCTCTTTCACAACCGCAGAGACCTCTCCGAGAAATGTCTACCATGGACATCTATCCTAACATTTTCAGCAGCATTTAACATGGTGGTGAACCACCAGATCCTTCTCTCCAACCTCCAATAACTAACCATGCGTTCCAAATCGCATACTTGCTACTATTTAGTATGGTAGAAAAAAGATTTAGTATGTCACGATTCTTGTGGCCAGATTTAGGATGGTTAGAAAGATCCGGATGTCTACTACATTCGGTCAAGATTTTTAGTGTTGAAAACAGCATCCATTTGGGCGATTCTGACCCATAATTCTGTGAGAACCTGAAGTGAGAACAACTTACTTGGTTCTGATATTCACACACAGACATTTTCTTTCCACAGCTGTGCAGATGACTCATTGTGTCATTTCCCTGGTCTCAGATTTAGGTGGCAGCATGGATCATTTCACATCTGGCTGACATCACCTGCACACCATCTGAAGCTCAGTCTAAACAAGAGTCCAGATGTATTTGAAGGACATACCAAGTTGAATCAAAAAATTAATTTCAGGTGAGTCCAGTCCTCAAATACTAGACATCTTTATGCCCTTTTATACCTGACAGTTTTACAATCAGAATGTTACAGAAACACTCCTTCGATGGCTTCTACAGCCGACAGATGTAAACATCTTAAAAAAAAAAATCCACAATCCAACACATACACTTCAGGCTGCAGTGTGGCAGTCTGAAGGCCCACATTCCCACTACTACTTTATTGATACTTCACATTTGACGTTTTAATGTAGATACATAAAGGATCAGCTTACAGAGATCCACTTACAACGATCCCGCAGCGACATGGGAGACAGAACGGCTCATTGACTAGTGTGGGTGTGTGTGTGTGTGTGTGTGTGTGTGTGTGTGTGTGTGTGTGTGTGTGTGTGTGTGTTTAGGCAGTAAATATAAAACAAAAGCATAATCAGTGCTGCCCAGGCTTTAGAGCAGCCGTATGGTATTTTTTCTTTGCTTTCAGCAGGTGTTTACTGGAGCGAGGGGGAAGCATGAGTACTCAACCAAATGTGATGGAGAACCTGGTCAATAAAGAGAAAGATGCTGTTGAAAACACTCCCTAAGGTCACTTTATGGAGAAACAATCTTATACCAGGCTTCTTCACATCTCTCACTCTCCCTGCATCTTTTGAAACAATTCCGCTCACCCTAATTCTGAGCTGTGGAAGTTCCACTCCCCACCATGGCCCGTATTTGGGCAGTAATCACTGTTTTCATCAGGACAAGGGGCTTGAGATGAAGTAATGGAGCAAATAAATCAGCTCTGTAATTAGGCAAACTGTGGTGCAAAAAAGGATTGAGCTCCGAATGCTCTCTGCAACAAAGGGTCTTATTTTATGTATATGATCCCAAACCAGGCAGGAGAACTCGTGGTGCCTAATGGCACACACACTTCTGTCCACTCAAGTGATACTTTATATCCAATATATGCTGCAACTTTATACAATCAATCGATTAAAAGTGAAATGCCTCTGTCAAGTCATGTTTCCAAATTAAAAAAACACTTACTACTGAGCAGTAATGCACATACTGAACTGTATTTGAAGATTGCAGCAAACAATGAACTAAAAGGTGAATAAACTACAAAAAGTCAATAACTATGAATATTTGAACGGGACTGGGTAAACTGTTGCAAAGGTAATTTCTACCTCTAATTGTTGGGTTTCCCCTTTTTCTAATAAGCCATGT
This sequence comes from Hyperoplus lanceolatus, assembly GCA_026929865.2. Lineage (NCBI taxonomy): Eukaryota > Metazoa > Chordata > Actinopteri > Uranoscopiformes > Ammodytidae > Hyperoplus > Hyperoplus lanceolatus. Next base: position 5,068,726 of record CM049408.1, read on the forward strand.
TTGCACTCATTATTTTTATTTATTTGTCCCAATCTTACAAATAACCATTTGTGTGGGTGGTGGGGGTGGGGTTACAGTTATGCATGCTAAATGAATAGTTTTACATTTTGGGAATGACTTGCTTCCTTGCCTAGAGTAAGATGAGAAAGTTGTTACTATTTCGGTGTTAGTAAAAAATGTATTACCTTAGAATGAGCCTTTTATATCCACAGCGGGGCGTCCCGCCATGTTGCACCGCCATGTTAGTAACACAGTAAGGCCAAATTAACGGCTTTACACGTTTCTAAATACAGTATGGTGGCTGTCCTAGCAATGCACTATAGAAGAAATAACTAAATACATCTTCACCTCATCACTTGATAATGTGAACGATTTGAGTCAGGTGGACCATCTTTGCCATCTTTGGTAACTAGATTCTTGTCTTTGAAGGCCAACTGTAGCATTAGTAAATTCTGCGATTGAGTGGTTTGCAAGATAGCGTTACAATCTAGAACTTTCACCGCTAGATGATGCCAAAATACACAGCTATTATACACTGTACCTTTCAAATAAAGGCTCTTCTTTCTCACCTCAAACAGTGCGATCTCAGTAGAGCGCCCACTGTGCCCTGCAGACTCAACCAAACTTTCTGAGAGTCTTCACCCCCCCCCCCCCTTGCCCTAACCCATCATGAAGGATTTTGATTCACAGGACTGACAACCTTATTATGCGGCGCACTTATTATTGATATTACGCCGCAGAGGCGCGGTTGCCATGGCCACCGAGCGAGAGACATTTAATTTTCTCTCCTCCATCATCATTATCTATGCGGCCATCTGTTGTGGAAAATGAATTCAGCCTCATTTGCATGACTGATAAGCACATTCTTTATCTGTCCCACAGAAGGTCATATGCCATGGATTTTGGGGACTAGGGAGCGAGAGAAAAGAGAGTGAGGTGGTGAAATGATGCGTGGTCTTACCTCTATGAATGTGGTTAATGGGGTGTGTGTGTGTGTGTGTGTGTGTGTGTGTGTGTGTGTGTGTGTGTGTGTGTGTGTGTGTGTGTGTGTGTGTGTGTGTGTGTGTGTGTGTGTTTGTGTGTGTGTGTGTGTGTGTGTGTCTATGTCTACCGGAGCCTGGATGTGTGTGCGTGTGTCTGCATAATGCATGGACACGTAATGTTTATGTATGCCCTCTTGTTTATACCAATGCCATGGCTTTGTTCTCATGTGGATGCCTTTTGAATTTGCATAGGCACGTGCCTCTGTGTGTTTGTGTATGTACCCACCATCATGACGGCATGCAGTCATTTTGTGGGTGAATGCATACATTTCAACAATGCATGCATGTGCCTATGTGTGGTCTTGCAGTTAAAGGTTCTTGTTTGTAAAAAGGAACTACATTTAACTGTCTGCAATCCCCTCACACACAATTGTACTCTGCATTTTTAGTCAAATGATCATAATCATCCATGCCCAGGACTTTGCTTTGGAACAGGCAGCTACATTGATAAATGCTTGATTAGACTGCTGCCCATGTATTTATCTACCTACATGTCACAGAAACAGTGCTGCTATGGCCTACACTCCCAGGGCTCAATCACACTGTCCGTCCCCTCAGCCAGAACACATCTTGGGGGAAAAAAGGCCCGCTCCTACTCTGGCCCCTCAAACCTGAAAATCTCCACAGCACAGGTTGAAGCCGATGGCAGAAGCTGCCATGCAAGGCTCTCTCTCTCTGAACCATTGCTAATGAATTAGTATTAAGTTGGAAACTACTTGAACCAGCATTTTAAATAACAACCATATACGTCCAAATTCCCATAAAAACAAAGACAAAACATGTGGCTGAAATACTGCATTACACATAGTTATATTGTAGAATATTTGTAAAACTCTTAATTATTACAGCTTTAATTCGAAAAGATTGGCTGAGGTTATAGGCTTGTACTGTAGCTCTGGTGGTTTATGCTGTCCATAGTCAAGCTTTTTGGCTATGAAGTGAATCTAGTCCATGAGGTTCCTTACATGCACAACTGTGTGTGTGTGTGTGTGTGTGCGTGTGTGTGTGTGTGTGTGTGTGTGTTACTATTTATCCCCAGAAGCCACTGTTGTGCATGTGTGTGCTGTTGCTGTGTGTGAATGTGTGTGTGCATGTACAGTATGTATGTGTGTGTGCAGGTAAAGTGGCTCCCTAAAGGTTTGTGTGTGTGCTCTGGTCTTTCATGTCTGGCACATTTGTCATCCCATTCCAAAAACAGAAGTGTCTCTCTCTCTCTCTCTCCCTCAACACACACCATACTGTACATAAGTAGGCTGAAGCTTGTTATTCCTCCTCACTCTCTTACTCCCAAAACGCCAGCCATGCAGCCTCTCCTCCCTCCCACATCTCTCTTTCTCTCTCCGGTCCCTTAAGGTATCACTCTTTCTCTCCTTCCTCTTCCCTTCTGTTCCCCCCATCACTCCACCTGCTCCTCTCCCTCGGTCCCACTGAACAACAAGCCCTTCACCTTTCTCTCTCCAGTCCCAAAACACACCCATTCTCTTTCTTCTCCACCAGTTTGGCTCACCTCCTTATTCTCTCTATCTCGCCTTCACACTCTGCAGCACCTCTAACCTCAAGAGCACCCCTCTCTCCTGCTCCCTCCACAGGCTCCTGCAGCTATGTTCTTGCCCTTCTTTATTTCACTCTTTTACTTTGCTCTGTCTATGTTGCACTGTTGCAAATTTTAAATTTTTTGGAAAAAATGCATTTCTTCTGTGTACTTGAGTGTATCCCACAAACAGTTGTGTGTGTGTGGAGTGAGTCCATTTCTCCAAAGAGTGTTGAAGTTTAGTGCAAATCGTATGCAGATCTGATACAAATGTAACGTTGACTTCATGTCAAACATTCAAGACTCGTGCAGGAAGAAAATACGAGTGCTTTCATTTCAGCTGAAGAGTTTAATTCAGGAAGGTATTTTATGTTAAGTAGACTCCTATGTGGTGACATCCAAATGTTAACCTGTTTGTGATACCTTTAATTACTGTGCTTTTCATAGGTTTTATTAAGAGCTAATCTTTGGTTGGAGCTTGGGCTATCAGAGGCAGGTTAAATTTCACCATACATTTTCTCCGAAACTTTTGACTAATATGCAAACGTCAACGTCAGCAGGTGAAGTTCTCCCAGCTGTCAATTTACAAATACATGTGTACATTTTAAAAATTGTTCAAAGCATTTTTCCTGGACTTTTTTCACGTTGACCAAAAAGGTCAAGTATCACAGTAGAACAAACTGATTGGAGAACAGCTGACAAAAAAATCCCCACTCACACTCTTTACTTACTTAGCATTCACCTGTATCACCCAGTCTTGGTCTGCAGAGTAAGTTTGCTCAAGTGTAAAAACACATGCAAGTAAGTACGTTAGGTGGACCAGGACTTTGAGATTGTTTTTTTGAAACCAGTTTGCATTTATACAGTTGGTGTTTGAAAATGTCAATACTGCTGCAAAAATATGCTCCAAAAACACATATCCAAAGTTATCTTTAAACTCCCAGAATTACAGGGGGCAATTCCAAGATATTTTTAACAAAAATATGTTATGGAGTCCCAACTGTGGCAAGTATTACGAGGTAAAATATATATTTTTAAAGTAGTAGGAAAGCCACATCTTTAAACTGAAAATATATTTGTCAACAGTGACATTAAGGATATTCTGTAAAAATAAGCAATTGCTCATTTTAATCTAGGGGACCTGTTAAGATCCCTAATTTATTTATTTATTTATTTATTTATTTCTTTCGGACAATTTCAC
>CM049408.1:5075000-5285000 GCA_026929865.2 Hyperoplus lanceolatus
TCCCAACCCACCAGAGTACTTATCATGCCTTCCTCAGCTGCCTGCCAGCATTGTTGGAGAGAGCAACGCTTGTTGGTTCTGTAAAATACTGCTATATGGCATTTGATTGGTTTCCTGTTCTGGGGAAGATCAAAACATTGCGACTCATACACACACATACACTGGATTGGAAAAGAGCACAACATAGGCCCATGTCTTTGAATGTTCTTCTGAATATTTATGTGTAAACATGAATTTATTTGAATATGTTACTTTCTTGTCGCTGTCAGTGGAGCATATGAGAATCTCACTATACTCTGCTCTGCTTATAGGGGTGTTGGAGTCCCTCTCCCCACTGGTGGAAAATGAATGAATTAGCACCTCCTGTCCGGTAAGAAATGAACCTAATTTATAATCTAATTATGATGATGTCTCAGGGATCAAATTAGCATTCCCTGTGTTTGCATATCTGGGTAAATATGGAAATCATCACGTTGTTATTCCCATTTTCATTCACACCCGAGTGCACATCAATGTCACCTTCTTTATGGTGCAGGCATGATTATATTGTAAATATTGTCCCTCTGTTTGGGAGCTATATGCATTAGCAGCGCTCATCACCGAACACATGGCTACAGCTAGCCTGTTTCAATACTCATTCATCTTCAGCTCTCTTTATGCTGGGGTGCTCAGCCAGCCTCGAAGCCTGGGAGTGTGTGTGTGTGTGGGTGTGTGTGTGTGTGTGTGGGGGGGGGGGTGTTAATTAACGACAAGTCAGCGATCACCCAGAGACTTCCTTTAGGTTTGCATTCTGTTTGTCTCTCAGCTCTCTCAATATGATTCCAGGCCAAATAATGTGCACTGAACTGAAGTGTGGAGCTCATTTTACATTTTTAAAGGAGCGACATTGCTCGGCAAAAACATTCAGACAATGTTTTGCTTCCATAACAAGTCTTCTTTCATACTAGTATAAATAGAAGGTGAAAAATGTACATGAAGGTGTTTAACCTTGTCTGTTTGCGTCTGTATATTTCTCCTATACAACCATCTTTAACGGCCATTATCTCAACATAAGATTTTTATCAATACCACTTACATCAAATTAACTTTCCATAATTATTCTTAGCACCATTATTACAGAAGGATTTGTTCATATGTTTTTAATTGTCTGAGTTATTCAACATTCTGCCATTATAAACATGCCCAAGATGCATTTTTTAGACCTGTTCATATTTTTTCTATGATTAATACAATTAAAAAGGCTCTATCCAAAATCAGTCTTGTAAAGTCACTTGCTTTATCCAACATCTACATTTATGATTTTTAAGAGATGCAATTTTTGCGAATTATTACTTAGATATTGCCAAATTTGAAAATAAATAATAATTGTTTTAATGTAAGTAATCAACCGTCACATTTTTTCATCCTATCTGTCTCGCATTAATGGCACAAAAATGTGTTGCTCCAATTTGAAATAAATGCGCCGCGCATTTTCCACATGGCTCACTATCACCCCACCCATCCCCTATTATTCTCCCTCTCTTTCTCTTCCCTCCCTCCCTCCCTCCCTCTCTCCCTCCCTCCCTCCCTGCCTCCCTCTCTCCATCTCTAGCCGGGGCCCGTGGGAAGAACTGACTCTGGGAGCAGACAGTCTGCAGCCCTGAATAAATGTAGAAGAGGAAGGGAGGGCACATTAGCCGGCTCAGAGCAAAGGGAGGGAGAGAGAACATATTGAGTGTTGGAGGACATACATGCACGCTTGTACACAGAGAGAGAGAGTGAGATACACGGATAGAGAGACACAGAGCGAGAGGGAAAAGCAGTTCAGCTCATATATTGGTCTGAGAGCATTTTAGCTTCCTTCCACCATCTCTAGCTCTCCTCCTCCCAGCACAAACACATGCTGATACACACTCCCACCCTCTCCTCCTGACACAGACACACTTGCATGCTAACACACACAGACACACTTGCACGCACGCAACGCACACGCACATACACATACACATACGCACACACACCCACTACACGCACAAGCACAAGCACACACAGACAGGATAGCTTTAGGGTATACCAGTCGGCTCTGGCAGTCCTCTCCTTTGTTGTTTTTTTTGCTTTGGGTTAGTCTGAGGCGGCGTCAGCGTGGCGTGTGTCGCGGGGCTGGGCGCATGTGTATGTGCATGTGGAGGCTGTGAGGTGGTGTGTGAAGGATGCCACTAGCGCCCGGGTAAGTCAGCTTCCTTCCTCCTTCCTTTCCCCTCTCTCTGCTTCTTCCTCTTTATATGCCTTTCTTTTTCTCTTTTCTGTGTGCCTTTCTTTCTTTCTTTGCGCTCTGATCTGCAGTCTCTCCATCATCTCGCCTGGGATGCTTGCTCCGTGCACACCCACTACGTGCAGCACTCTCTCTCTCTCTCTCTTCCTCCCTCTATCTCTCTGTGTGCATTCTCTCTCCTTCAGTGTCTTTCTCGGTCTTGGTTACACCGTCTCCTCCCGACTGTGCTCTCTTTCTCTCTCTCTCGCCATCCCTCCTTCCCTCTCTCTCTCTCTCTCTCTCTCCTCATTGGTGTGTCCTGATTCCCTGGTTCCATTAGGCTGGGGGCCCATTGGTCGCCCGCCTTCCAACCATTATCTTCACTCTACCAGCCCCTCTTGTCATCCTTTTCTCCTTCCCTCCTTCCCAGTCATCTCAAGTCGTAAAAATGATTTGCATGCGGGAGGAGAGCATAACTTTGCGGTGAGCACACAGCCAGTGAATTGGGGGGAGAGGATAAGGGGAGAGAAGTAAAAAGAAAAACACTGGGAAAAAGGAGAGCAAGCCCCATTGTGGAGCGCAAGAGGAAAAGTTGAAAGAGAAGACCGCAGTTGGTAGGTAACTTGTTCATGTTTATAGCAATCGTATGTGTTTGCTATTCCGTTGATTGAGGATTTTAGATACATCTATCACACTTGCAAAAAAAGACATGTTGAGTGGACTGACCTTAGACTATTGTCTGGTGTAGTTGTCTTGAAGTGTTAATGTATCTGGTGTGACTCTGTGGTGAGGTAGATGTATTGATGGGATCTCATGGTACTGGTGCAGTGATAAAAAGTAACAGCTGGCTGTGATGATTTGTTTAGTTTGATATTGTTCCCGTCAAGTTGCTCTGAGATTAGCTGATATTATCCTAATGTTAATAATTCTTTAGAGTTCTTTTACCGACTTAAAGATGGGTAATCATTTTCCTGTTAACGTTTATGTCACAAAGAAGTGTGTAGAAAGTAGAGGTCTAATGGATGCACACCATTTAAAAGTTTGCTCTGTAAGTTTTGTGCTCCCGCTTTGGATAACGCTGCACTGCAAACTCCAGCTGCGATGGAGAGTATGAGAATAGATTTACCACACCTATGTTAAGCTGTTAAATAGTCTGTATCGTCATAAATGTATGAATTCCATGTCCCTTAAATGGCTTTATTTTATCAAATGAATTTATTCTCGATGTGCTTTGATAGCCTTGGTTAAAATGAGTCTCTCGGTCGTGCGATGTGTTTTTATTTGCTGTCACATGTGAGGTCTGAAAGGTAGCGAGGATACTGTATAGACACTATGATACTGTATAGACACTATGACGGCCACAAAACAATGAGGGGTAGTGGAAAGACGAAAGGAGAGAATTTGAAGTTAAAACGATTTGAGTTTCTAACTTCCAAATACAGTCAACTGTTTGGTTGAGTAGCATTCTTATTAATAATAACACAAGCGCACTAGTCCCTTCGGTTTACATTTGATCCTACACGCAGTATTTTATTTTTTTAAATTTTTTTTACGTGTCACAAAAGAAAATGCAGCTGTTGCCTGTGGGTGTGCTCCCATGGGTGGCATATACTGTATGCAGAGCAGAAGGCTGAAAGCACTGCAACATGTTTAATTCTGTAAAGACAAAACAAAGCTCTCATACAAAGTGAGCTACTTACTCTCTCTACTCTCCCTTACCCCGAAATTGTGTCGAAAGGAATGCTTCTCATGTTAACACACGATAGAGACAATGTTTGGTGACGTGGGGATACTGTGAGAGATTTTTTGACAAGAAGATTTTTTATGACAACAAATCCACCTGCAGGATGTTGGCATAGTAAAAAATCATATTATGACAATATCCATTTTGATATGTCTGAGTCTTCAGTTTAATAAACCCGTGATCTCAGTCTTTAGATTAAAACACTTCCTAGAAAGAAGCGGCTTAACACTGCCATTATATTCAGTAGTGCAAGCTTTAGTATTTAGTTTTGCTTACTGTGTCTTTATTGCGGTAGTTGGGGACAAGCCGGGTTTGCATGAGGTGAGTCCATGTTCTCTGGAAGGTTTGTGTAGCTGGAAGAGGGATAGGGGATGTCTTGCTTGTTAGGAGGAGAGACACATGTCGCTGTTCTGGGGTACAGTATGTGAGACTGTGTGTGTGTGTGTGTCTTCCACCACGGTGCCTTTGCAGAGCAGAGCCCAGTACAGGGAAACAGCTGAATGTGATTAAATTATAGAGGGAAAGCACGCTACCGGGGTCTTACTGAGATCAACATTGCCCCCTCCAACTAGACTTCCCCCCCATTCTACTCTCTGTCTTTCTATCTATGCTATGATAGTAGAGGAACCCAGCCCATCATAATCACTACAGTCTAGTCAGCTGGCGGGAAGGAAAAATGTAGTCTTGATGGGTACGCTGAATATGGACTGTCAGGCCAGAAGAAATGCATTGATGCACTGTACATAGGCACTGCATTGTCATAATACTGTAATATACTGTGCTGCTTTGTGTGGCTGCAGACTGGGTCAAATGAATGAATGGGTGTGGGTCTTTACTCCAGCCTGGCGTGGGAGCTACTGTACGTCCCTTCCTCCTCAGTCAGCAGCCTAATAAAGGAGCAGCTAAAAGCCTCCTGGGGATCCCCTGCATGCAAACTGCTAATATTAGCCTCCATGTTGAGTGGCTGGATTGCACATCCACACATTATGCTTAGCCTGTCTGAGCCATACATCACCACAGCATGACTCTGCAATCATGCTACATGCTCTCTGAGATCTGCTGTACTGGTCCATATAGTGTATCCAAAAATATTTGTTTTTACAAATCATGCAATATAAACAAATACAAAAATGTGAATATTATTTTATTGTATTATTAGTCTCACTCTTAATTATTTAAAATTTTATGATTAACAAAGTCATTCAATCATTTCACACCCCAAAACAAGAAGATATAAATGCACAGAATGATATTGGTTGATTTTAAATGAGACACTGCAGGTGAAAAGGGTCAATTCTTTTTACATATGGCGCTTTTCCACCGCACATGTAGCTCGACTCGACTCAACTCGACTTGACTCAACTTGGTTTGGTAGCAGCACGGGTCGTTTTCCACCGCAAATAGTACCTGCTGAACGTGGGCGGGGTCGTCATAAGGGGCTGAAAGCCTACTCCGGAGCAAATTAGCAAAGCAGAAATTACGAGCAGTTGTTGCACTATTAACTGAACCAACCGCCAAAAACACGGATGAAAAATGTTTAAGAAATACCCCCCTTGTATCTGTTTGCTAAAAGAAGTAGAAGAATATTGCTACGGGCCATTAAAAGGGATGGTTGTTGTCCCGATGTGTGACTCTGCCACACAGTCAGCTGTAGGGATGCGTCACGTACATCCCTATGCACGTAAACACGGGCATGATAAAGTTGACTGTTTAGTGCTTGTTTCAGGATAGGTGTTTTCAAATGCAAACCGTGTCTCAGACTGAATATTTTATTGAGGTAATCAGTTCAGTCCGAGGCTTGTAATGTAATCGCTCGCTATCATGTCTGTCCCAGCTGGCTACTATTTAGCCTAGCTGCTAGCTGCCCTACATGTCTCCTCTCGTATGTAAGTAACTTCCCCAACAACCAACACTGGGTGAGCTTAGCGAATATATGGAAAATAAATTCGGATCTGTGATGCAAATCAAATGAAAGAGAGCCAGAGAAGGCTGCACACGGCGTAAATACACTCAAAAGTCCCGGAGAGTTGGGGAGAATAAACAACAGAATGAAGCCGGTAGTCTCTGGCCACTGATTGGCCAGACAATAGTCTCCGGCCGATCAGTGGCCGGCCGTCTGCCGACGTCACCTTTTAGCATCGGCTCAGCTCGCTTGGACCCTAGAGCGAGGCGATACCAAAAAAGCAGCCGCTACGTGGTACCAGGTACCATGAAATTGCGGTGGAAAAGCCAAAAATGCGAGTCGAGTCGAGTCGAGTCGAGCTGATACCATGCGGTGGGAAAGCGGCATTAGATATCATCATGAAAGGTTGCAAGTTGATTACTCACATTTAAACAATTATTATTTTTATAACAATTTTTCAGAAATATTTGAATGGATATGCACATTTGGCAATATCCGACAAACTATGCATACATTTGAATATCTTTTAAAATTTAAAAATCTATATTTTGTATAAAGCCTGAGTTAAAATCTTTATTTTATTTTTACAACATATATTTAATAGTCCAACTTTTTTACAGAACAGATTTTGGATGCATGCTTATTAATTTTATAAATAAAATAAAAATATGTAGGGGAGAACGGGGGGATGTGAGCCATCGGGTAATGTGAGACACCCCCTGTATCTAGGCTATAGAACACATTTTTGGTCATGTGAGATATATGTTTTCAAGCCCCTCTCATTTCCCCTTGGCCATGAAAGAGAGGACCTCATGGTGATGTTGTAAACATGTTTTTTTTCACAAAAATTTATTTTTTGCATGTAAAACTAAATTTTCTTGCTGTCAACTTAATCGATTGTTGTGCCTAATCAAATTGATTCAGGTAGAAAAACTTCTATCATACATGTTGATGAACTACCAACATATGAAACCATGTGATGATGATACCAGAAGATTAGCCTGATTTTCTAAGAGGTAGTTTTTTCCCAAATTGTGGCAGTGGGGTAAAGTGAGACAAATGCTGTGCGGTAAAGCGAGACAGTGTCTGTGCCCTCTTTTAATGAATCCATTATATTTGAGGTAGCAAAGAGACTAGCTTGAATAAGACAAAAGACAATGTGGGCTGGAGGTGGGGGTTGATGTTTGAAGGGGTGTCATCAAGGGCATGGTTTGGCACGTATGTATGTGGGGGACAGGAGAGTGACCTTTAACACCAATAGACTCTAAGTAATATGTCTTTATTCAATGAATGATCCCAATAAAACAAATGTAGAAAAATATTAATCAAAGACTCAAAAGATGGAAAATGACAGCTGGGTCCTGTGTTCTGAGTCCCAGGCTGTTCTAGCTGGTTCTGATTGTTCTTTGCTCAGACCCCCAGACACTAGCTGGCTCTAAGGGTCCTGTGTTCTGACCCCCTGTGTTTTAATATAATTGGTTATATCTGTCATTTGAATGTTAACCATTGAATATGAATTATATGGTGTATTTGATCAGAGTTACTTTCAAGTGTTTAGAAAATGTTTTTCTTAATTGACCAAACCCCATGATTCTGTTACTCGTCCGACATTAGTTTTGGAATATTTGGTTTTCAAGCTAGCTGTCAGGATTGTAACTGTTGCAGCATTTGTTGATATGCTAGTTTCAGAGTGGAAAAAGTAAGTGGATCAGTTTACCCCCTTGATTTCTCTGGTCTATCTCAGTTTACCCCGCAGCTGGGGTAAACTGAAACACAAGATAATGTTTGAAAGAACAATCATATTTTCACTGCCCCCATGAATACATTCTGCTAATGCCCTTTTCTAGGAAACATCCTGAATTAATGTGAAATGTGTAAATTTGACTGGTAAATAATTTTAGCTCCCTCAGAGGGAAGCAAATGTAAAAAAGTGTCTCACATTACCCCGTTCTTAAAAATGCATTTTCGGCATTCTCCTAAGAAGAGAATATCTAACAACATACATTTATCAACATATGAACACATCCTTCTGTAATAACGTTCAGAATGTGCTCAGAATGATTATGGAAAGTTTAGTAGATGTACAGTAAGTGCTTTAGAAGTTGAGATGTTTGGTTCAGGGTATTGAAAAAAAAGCTATATGTTGAGATAATGGCCGTTAATGATGGTTGTATAGGAGAAATATGCAGAAGCAAACAGACAAGGTTTAGTCAAATAAACACCTAAACTGAATGTACATTTTTGACCTTTTATTTATACTTGTATGAAAGAAGACATGTTATGGAAGCAAAACAGACAATACTCCAGTGGAATTGACCAGTGCTTGAAAAAAGCAATGTTTAAGACTGCCGCGTGTCACCTGAGGGAAGTCAGAGGCAGAATAGGACAAATTCAAATTCAACACTTTATGGAGACAAAAACCTCAAACACATACGATGTTGATTTAATCTAATATTACTATGGCAAAAACTACAATTTAGATTTTATATTTATTATGTATACAATTGTTTATTGAAGTTCACCTACAAATTGGTGAAGATGATTTAAGTTTTATTTCAATCCCCGTACACCTAGAAGCAGTGTTTCAGAATACCTGCTGTACTGCATGCAGCTCCCTGTAGATTCACCCTCTCTCCCTGCGCTGAAGGCTAAAACAAGCTTACAGGCTGGCCTTCTAACACAACCTGGCCTTGTGGCCCTCACAATATATTTGCCCACGCCATGAATGCTTTCTGCTGTCTATCCTTGCCATGAATCACAGCACGACATAAAATGGATTAGACAGCAGTTTGGAATATTTTAAACATTTCCGCTCAACTCTTCATTTGGTTCTATAATTTTCTCCTCCTAACATGTACGTATAGGCCAGGAGGATCAGACCGTGGGTGTGAACTTGTGTCCTTGTGAACCTGTGTGAAGAAACCGATAGGGAATCAATGTGTTCTTTGCAATCAGTCTCAATGACGTGGCCAGGCTGGGGCATAGAGGGGATTGATCTATGGGAGCAGACACAATGTCAATACTGACGTCCACTCAGTGTAAGATGTGGCTGCTCTCATGCCCTTCACACATGCATCCCTGCTATGCTGGCTGTTACAGCCTATTCATTATGGCCCATTCATCACTCACACCCACATCCATGGTTTGTAGCATCAACTGGTCAAATTACATTCATGACAAGGGGAGACTAGTCAAAATGATGCAGATTATTAGTTTCAAAGGTAAATAAAATGACATCAAAGCGACAGATATTGCAGCTGCAAAACACTCTTCCCTTCAATATTTTGGGATAACCCATTAGCTCTATCAACCAGGTAGAATAAACATTTATGTTTCATGGTCTCGTATTTGTATTGTATTTAAGGTCAAATCAACAAAATGAGAATGCTTCTATCCAGATAAAGCCTCATATTTATTTTTTAAATAAATTGCTGCAGTATTAGAGGATGATGAGCTATATTTTCATTAAATACACCCAAGAGATTAGGGCTGGGTATCGTCAAGGACTTCGTGACATGATACGTATCACGATACACTGGTCACGATACGATATATCACGATATATTGCGTATCTTGATATAGCACGATTTATTGCGATATTCCATAAACAAGTTGCCTTGTCAAATATAACAGCACAATATATTGATAGTTGCACAGACAAATGAAGTCAAAACTATTTCATTCACAACTTCCTTTACTTCCTTTTTTTTGGTTTTGGCAAATGATCAAACACTGCTGCAGCTGCTTAACATAAAAAAATAACAAATCCAATTCACTCTTGTAATAACTGTACAGGACACAATGAAAATGAAAACACATCAGTGTGCTTTTGTGACACAGTGTATCTTAAGTATTTTTATAAACAAAACTGATCTAACTCAATAGTCAGTATCCTAGAGGCTCAGGCCTGACAGCAGACATGGGTTTGAATCTGACCCATGTTTGTTTCATTCCCTCTCTGACCCACTTCATATCTGTATCTCTGCACTGTCAATAAAGCCTTGAAAAGCAAAAAAAAAAAAAAAAAAAAATCATAAAAAAATTAATTAAAACAAATCGATATTTTGATATAAAAATCAATACTGATATCGGGAAACTAAGTATCGCGATATATCGATATTTCGATTTTTTGACACAGCCCTACAAGAGATTGGGTTAAAATATGAAATGTACAGGGATGTACTTTGTTAGGATTTTATGTCAAATTTGATTATTATAATTTTTTTCTGCTCATTGATCAGTATTCACATTCGCCACATTGGTTTCCATTTTGTTCTTACCAGACAAAGGGGCCTAAACACTCAATTACAGTTTGTCTTCTTGACTTGGCAAACTGATTTATTTTTATTTACAAAGTAGATTGAATCAAAGCTCATGAGTTAAAGGCTGATATTAATACCACAATATGTGATGTATCATAATTGCGACCGTTCGGCTGTGAGATTGGCAGTGGAATCGGGCCCCTTTGATAAAATTGAATAGTTGACTATTCAGGGCGACCCCTAGTAGGATGTCATGTCACAGCTGAAAAGATTATATATTATTACGTGTCAATGGCAAACGTCATAATATGACATATGACAGGTTGGCACATAGGACTGGTTTTCGGCACCTCTTGTAAAAAAGGTGCATAGATAATTTTGGTGTGGGTTTCCCTGGAGAGATTGCGCCCCCCCCCCCCCCCCCCAGCACACACACACACACGCACACACACACATACACACACACACCTCTGTGACTTTACTCTGGGAAAACATGATCTATCTCCTGGCGGGCAGGCCAATTAAAAACCAATCAGGCTGCTCCAAGTGCACTGGTAATGGGAAAGCCACTGCAATGGAGGAAGTGGGGCTGATTAATAGACATTTTCACCTTGTGGCATAACAGCCTTCACAGGCATCCATCAGCCCAGGGGACAACGCTCACCTACACCCCAGGCCGCACACCAATGCAGCACTGTCACACATATTCTACCAGTTGGAATGTCTGAGGATATCATGATGAGAATAAAGGGCCACACTACGTAGGTTATAGTAGCGTTTTATTAGCCTGCCTTTTACATTTGGATCACTTGTTATAGGGGGCGTCCTGACTCAATCTGGGCTGATTTGTTTGGCATATTTTCATTGTTAGTCCAAGTTAGCCATTTCAGATAAAGGATAAGCTGGTCAACTACCGTAGAAATGCCTCTCCAAGAATGCTCCTAGTAGTATTGATAACTCAATTGTGCGCTCCATTGGTAAAAGGCTGTGGAGATGATGTCGGCTCCTATTTTTGTTGTTTTGTCAAGTAAAAGCTGGGTTTCCCTCATGGTGCAGACAGTTTTGCAGTGTAGGGTCAATGCGCTCTAGCTTAGAAGTGTGTCTGTGTCTTTCCCTCCGGTGCCATTGTAAGGCGGCTAGCATTCAAAAGAAAAAGTATTCCAAGTTGTGAGCATGGTTCTTTCCATTGCATGAGCTGTGCTGTGACCTACTTCACACAGCCATGGCGGCAGCTAGCTGTAAATAAGGATCTCTGTAACCTACCATATCATCAAAGCTCTGACTTTGAGTCAACTTGCGTTGTTGTCATGCAATTACAATTAGTTTTGGTAGTACGTATGAACTGAAGGTTGTGTAGGTTGTTACACATCATAGACTGGCAGGTTCACAAGCAGGCAATTGAGTCTTTTGTGTGAACCATTTGTATGGGAATGCATTCTATGTTACTTATACTAGGCCTAACACACTCACCATCAGGGAGGAACTAACATGATACATGGTAATCCTAGCTACTTTATTGAGCTAAACCTCAAATCCATCAAGTGTAGCCTAAAGTTGACATGAAGCTCAGTGATGTGTGCAACCATTGGATGTTTGCCCACTGTTACTCACGCGAGGGGAGGCAACGTAGCATGCAGTATTTTGATAAAAACATGGCCAACATAAATATTGATTTACAATTCAGAATCTTTTTTTATTTGGCACAATTTATGTTTTTGACATGGCTCATGAATAATGCTGTTGAAAACTTGCAACCATTGGGATGGCAAAAGTCAACAAATTGTGTCTGTAGGCCTATGTTACTTTATTTTAGTGGTACAGTATGAAACCAATAACTTTTTTAGGCTGTTTTAGAGGATGCCAGAGAAAGAAAGAAAGAAAGAAAGAAAGAAAGAAAGAAAGAAAGAAAGAAAGAAAGAAAGAAAGAAAGAAAGAAAGAAAGAAAGAAAGAAAGAAAGAAAGAAAGAAGACTCTGCTAGGCCTGTGCCTGTGGAAATTGGTGTGATATTGGAAAATGATTACCAAACAGGCATCCATTATTCAACAGTGCAATCAAGGAGGGCACAATCTCCTTTATTTATGCCAGCTCTGTAAATCAGATTTGTCGCTTCTGATCACTGTAAAATCTCCCAGTCACACGCCGGCAATATTGGGCGAATATTACGCTGTCTAATGGGTAATTTATGACGGCATATGACAGCGGTCAAGATGAATGCTGGAATGGGGAGGGGGAAGGTGTGTGTGGGGGTGGGGGGGGCATGACTGGTGAGTGTAGGCTGTTCCAGTTCTCCTTATTATAAAGCCTCTAATGTGCAGGACAGAAGCATTATAAATCCACAACTGTATGCTCTGCTGACTAAAGAGGGCACCATATTAAGCACTATTAGTGTCAACCAGGACTCTAGCTCATGTTGAAGACAGGGGTATTATTATTATTTATTTACACTTTTTTATATGTTTTTGTGGCGTGTAGGAAAAGAAGAAGACTTAACTCAAATTCGAAAAAATGCAGCTGGTGTTTAGAGTTTGGGCAAGCATGAGTTTGAGTTGTGCATGAACGAACGTTATTGCTTTATGCATGAGTGTGTGTATATTTATATATATTATGTGTGTGTGTGTGTGTGTGTGTGTGTGTGTGTGTGTGTGTGTGTGTGTGTGTGTGTGTGTGTGTGTGTGAGGGTCTGATAGTACAGTGTTGGGAGGCAGGCAGGCAGGCAGACATGATGTGCTGTGAGTCGCAGCGTCTCTGTGAGGGTGGCCTGACCTCTGCTTTCAGCTCGGCTTCACAGGACTGCAGCAAATAGGAGGTGTCATGGCATGACAGCAGAATAGCCCCTCTTTAGGACTGACGGCTCAGCCAACGCACACATACACAATCACACACGTGCTACTAAACGCCCTAATGCAGGCAGCCGTATGTGCACGCATGCGTTCACACATGGTATTCAAGAAAGGCAACTGTTGGAATGTATAGCAGACATAGATGCATAAATATTGACACACACACACTTTCACACAAACATCAGTAAAACACAGTGTGGATCAATAAGTCTTTGGTGAACATACAGCTTTTGTTTGGGGAACTTCCATTCAGTTAACACCATGTAGTTCTTATGCGGGCTTTGACTAGCTCCCAAAATCAGATGCAGAATGATTGTGTCAGACAACAATTGGAGAACACTGAATTTGAATTTGGTTTCTCTTTAACGGAAGTCCATTTGAGGCTTTTACTTGGTTTTAATTGTAAAGGCAATTTTATTAGAGATGATCTGTCTTCTTGTTAAGTGCATTTGAGTCAAACCATTCACTTTTTTTTTTTTTTTTCTAGCAGTCCAGTTGTGTGGATCCTGGTTTTGATATTTTGTCGCAGAACGTCGGTAGGGGATTGGGTACACTTTATGTTTTAACCATTACGGGTACCAGCACTGGTACATATAGAATTGAATACCGGTAGCCAACAGTACCTTTTTTGAGGGAAGTTTACTCTCTCAATAATAACAAACAATCTCATTTCAGTTGTAGGAATTCAACACAAACTTCTAAATTTCAAGTTTGTTAATTTTTATGGCTGTCAAAATGAATGCGTTAACGCAGGGTGATTAATTTCTGGAATTAACGCGTTCATTTTTTTAACGCAATTAACCCATGTGCAGAATGATCCGCCCTGTGCATCCCACCGGCTCTGTACTACAGTCACTCTGCGTTGTGGCTGACCCAGGATGAGAAGCTGCGCACGGCCAAACATAACAGCACGTTAGTCTGTGTTTTAAACTGCTAATCGGACCTGTAAGTTATAACTGCTGCTAACGGCCACGTCTGTGTCTGTCGCGGGCTTCAGTTGCTCTCGGGAAAGCAACAGGAGAAACATTCTGCTCCGTTCATGGGAGGAAACTAACGTCTGCAGTTTTCAGAGGTGTGTGTGATTAATACGTGACATCAACATAACGTTGTCCCATAAAACGTGGTCGCGTCACACACACACACACACACACACACACACACACACACACACACACACACACGCACGCATGTGCGCGCAAACTGCAATCAGGTTGTATTCAGGGATGTAAAACTATGGATTCACCAATAAAATGCCATTCTATAGCCTATCCTGCTCAAAGACATATGAAAAGAGACAGCCAAATTGAAGTATGGTGTGGTAGCATATGTTTAGTTGATTATAATTTATTTGCAGTATTTACACCATCATTTGGATTTTCAATTAATAAAAAAAATTACATTTAAATTTATATATTCACCTTCTGTCCTTTATCTTTCCATTCATACAACAATATACAGAGAAAATGGTAATTTTTCAGGCCTATTTCGAATGGTAGAATTAATCGTGATTAATCGTGATTAAAATCACAGAATCCTGTGATTAATCTGATTAAAAATTGTAATCGTTTGACAGCCCTATTAATCACAACGTTGTCATTTATTTAGAACACTTTTCACATCAGGCTAAGTATTCATGCTCCAACCTGTCTGTCTGTCTGTCACTGTCAGGGCATAGGCTGGGAACGCTGTTGGGCATGTCTCAGAAGAATAACATGTCATATCCTTCCAGAGATTTAGTGTAGCAGCAAGGCTAAGTTAACTAGGAACAAATTGTATGAAATAGATGAGTAGATAGGCGCATAAACATTCACCCCTCTGTCGCTCTGCCAGTGCAACGGCAGTGAGACGGGTGCCGGTTTGTAACGCTCTCTCTTCTGATTGGTCTCTCTTCTATCAGTAGTGGGATCTCCGAAAAGTATTTGCTTATTACATGCAGAGCGGATGAGATCGGCTTTATGAAACACGCACACTATGTAAGTGTATGAATAAAGAGCGATTTAACACTTATATTATCATAAATAAATCGCTCACTTCACCTTTAAGTGTATGTGTGTTGTTTTTGTGTGAACGTAAGAATCAGTGAATGTTTTAGTAGACGGCGCTCCTCAAACTAGGGCATATCCACCTGCCACCTGGACGCCCCCTCAGACACACGGCCCCCTGAAACCGCTGACAAGGCACCTCAGGGCCTTCCCAACACACACACACACACACACACACACACACACACACACACACACACACGCACACACACAGAGAGTCCTAGTTGCTGTGTCTCTCCTCATGTACCCTTTCCCTGTCTGTCCTTCCTCTGTCATTTCTTTTATCTCAGCCTGTTTCTCTTTTCGCGCACACATATTCTCTCTCTGTGGCCCTCCTCCAATGTCTGTCTCCCGAAAATCTCTCTCTCCCTCTTCCTCCCCCTATACCCTCACTGTGTATCATTTTACTTTGGCTCCGATTTCTGTCTATCTTCTGTTTGCTATTATTCTCTCTTTTACATGATTTTTCCTGTCCAATAGGATCGTTAGTTTAAATGTATTCGTGCAAGTTTAGCCTTCACTTCTTCAACCAAGTTCAGTGGTTAACGATGTGGAATGGATCACATATTTACTGATAACAAGGAGGTATACCTATCATTTCTCATCCCCCCTCCCCTTACCAATTGTTCCCCACAGTTCCATGCATAATAAATCAAGACCCTCTGTGTCAGCATCTGTCTCCGCATACAGACAAGAAAGTCCTAGTGTTTGTGTGGTGCGATCTGCTCCAAAATGCAGGAGGAATATGAGGCTTAGCACTCGGAGCTGGGTGCTCGCTTGCCATCCATTTCTTCAATTTATTCAGGTCATTCTTAGGTCTCGTTTAAGCCTTGGTACATTGTGCTGAAATCTGTGTAGCCCCTGCCCTGAATAAATAGAGCTACATGGTTTCCTTCTCTAGTCTTAGTCCTTGCCGCCACTTGCCTCCCCGAAAGCAAGGCAGTGCCCCTGCTCTTGTAAATGACCTAATTTTACTGCTCGGCCCAGCGTTTTTTTCCGATGTGAGCCGTTCCAAATTAGCTTGGCTACAGCAAAGCGTGGCAAACTCATTTCCATCTTGCATAACATGGAGCAAACATCTCCCCCCTTTTCCTAGGCTCGTTGGCGAGATGGAACATTCCCTCACACGCTGAATATAAGCTTCCCACCTCACTGGGGAAGGAAGGAGTGATATGCATTTCACTCATTATTTTTCATCCCACATTGTGTGCGTTAAGTCTGTTCTAGTCTTTCATATGTAGTGAACATGTCATTTCTGAGGTGGCACTCTGACTTGGCTGATAAGATATTACATTTATATGTGTTTAGTCCAGAATATAAATTAAAGAAATGGAAAAGGATACATAGTCACACACTGCTGAGGTAGCAATGAAATATTTCAGACGTATTACAGTATATACTATGATTGTATGTTTCAATACCACAACCACATCAAAATAACTATTCACATGCTATAAAAAGCCCATTACATTCAAGCCCTGTTTAATATCACAGTAAGACGGCATTACACAACGGTATAAGGACCATACATGCAATTGGCCCATATCTACTCCCTGTCATTGAATTGGCGTTGGATGGAGATAATGAGGAGTAGGGGGTCGAGAGAGGAATCATTATTTTTACCCAGAGCCGCGGCGCTTCTTAACAGGGTCTGTAAGGGCGCCTTCACAAAGCTAATGTGGAGAAATGGAAACAGATGGAAGGCATGATTATTTGATCTGCAAAAAGCTTTTTGGTGGGCTTTGTAGTAACTGGACTAGACTGCTTAGCCTTAGAGGCACAACAGTGGGTCCTATACGTCTTTGTCTGTGTGTATGTGTGTGTGTGTGTGTGTGTGTTAGAGGGAGGTACATTTACAGTATATGCCTGGATGTGGGTGGCTATTGTTTGTGTGTTGACGCTTGTGCATGTGCAAGTGCATTTGTCCATCTGTCTTTGTGTCTAAATGGATTGCATGTGCTTTTGTGCATGTTGCGCATACTCCTCTATAAAAACAATCATATTTTTAGTTAATACAGAAAGCAATTGCTGTCTCATAGGTTGAGCAATGAGCAGTGATAGAGTACAGTGATCTCAATCAGACAGTGTATATTACAGCAGTGTACAGGTCTGTATGTCCTGTGCTAAAGGATTGCGCCAGTTTTGCGGCTGATAAACCGTTGCAAATGAGAGAAAAAACTAACTCCATATCCACAAAGCATGGCCAAAGGGGGAAATGCACGCAGACTGCACTGAAATCCCCCTGGCGAGCAGACAGTGCCGACAGTGTTTCCCCCCTTGATGGCGAGCCTGCCCACTCACTCACGTGAATGCTAAATGAGGGCAAACTGTGCCCAGCTGGCAAACTTTGTGGGTGTGTTAGCGCCGGTATTTACTTTTTTTGCAAATTCCTTTGTGGATACTGTGCTAAAACGGAGCAGATTGCGGGCGCTATTTGGCCGCAATTCATGGAGCTGTGAGCGCTCACAATCAATTCTTGCTGGACTTGGCCCTGTATGTGTTAGTGTGAGTGCTGCTTTGCTTCCTGTTCATTTTGTAACTGTGTAGAGCTCTGTAACTGTGGGTAGCCACAAGGTGGATTTTGCGCACAAGGGGCCATTCTATTCCGAACAGTTCATTCACAGATTAGCAGAAATGCACTCACGGTGCAGGTTTCCTCTGCTTCACTCCCACACACACACACACACACACACACACACACACACACACACACACACACACACACACACACACACACACACACACACACACACACACATGCTGTCTATATGCGGTAGATGTGTATCCATGCATATAGACATCAGTGTCAGGGCTTTATTTGCATCAGGTGTCCACCCACAATACGCACTCCCTCTGTGAAGAATACATCAACACAAAATCAAACATGCCAAAGTCGTAGAGGCATAATGGCTCTGCACTGTACAACCCACACATTAGTCAGGCTCTGTATTATTCTATTGATCTGACTGCAATGCTGCTTCTTTGTCCATGCCTCTCTGCACTATATTCACAGCTATAGAAGCACTCCCCTATACTACCAATTTGTGCATTGGCCATACACACAGAGGGGCACACACACACATACATCAAGCTCATAGTCACAAGCACTGACAAAACATACAGTCTTGCACGTTATCCGTCTCTCTTTGTAACACACACACACACACGGGGGTACATTATCACATGTGGTTCCCTGTCAGGCGACTGGTTGGGACCTTGACTGGTTGGTGTGTGCGTGCGTGACTGGCGGGCCAAACCTGTCAACAGCACTCCATAGGCTTGGTGCTGATGTTATTTGACAGCCTGGCTGCCATGTCAGGATGTCTGTGTGTGTGTGTGCATGCTAGGTGCAGGCATGTCTGTGTCTGTGTGTCTTTGCGTGTTCCATGACCATTTGGATGAGTCATTGTTATTCCCCCGCTGCTATTTTCCCCAGAGGACCCTCCAGTGTCTGACTGGTGGTTTCAGTGTGTGTGTGTGTGTGTGTGTGTGTCTTTGTGGTTTTTGTCTGGCTGTGTGTTCAGACCCTATTAACAGCTGGCCTCTTACTCACACAGTAAACAAACACATTGAACCATCCACATTTTCAATGATCTAGTCTCTGGTATTGTTTTCACCATGCCTCTGCAACACATTCAAACATGGAAGGTGCTGAAACACTCACACTCTTCATCTGCCGTGTGCTTGGATCTGTGACACAGCAATCTGCTTTCATTTGACATTAAGGATTTACGTTTAAGAACATCATCTTTTGCCCAATTGGCTGATGGAATGCAAATTTGAGTTGCTTTGAATTGAATGTTTTAGCCCACTCCACATCTACCATTCTTCAACCATGGCCGCCATAGACCTACTGTAGCATTATGAGGCAGATGTACCCTCCAGTGCCTCTCAGCAGCACATGCACAAGCTCCCAGCATTACCTTGCATGTATAATTACCGGATATGCTGCCTGCCGCTGATAACTCTCCCAAACAATGTTTGAAGGGGGAAGGCGGCAATGAATTCCCAATGAAGTGTGAAAAAGACTGATTAAAATTGCCGTGGTCAAAAGCCAGCGCACCAGTGTGTTCTGCTGTCGCCGACCAGGGGAGATGGGGAGTCAGGCTCTGCAGCTGAGATAGCTAGCTCTATGCTGTGCAGAGGCTCCATTATTGGTTGCTATTTTTGTCCAGGATGGAAAACTTTATTGGCATTTCATTTATATTTTTTTGTGTTTTGGCTGAGCTAGTCAAAATACAATATTAAACACACAAAAACATTGGTTGTAAATCCTCGGACAGTCTCATTAACCCTATATTACATGAATTATGACTTAAATATGATGCAATTCTAAGGTGTCTTAAGGTGCGAACACACTGCACAGCGCGGCGCGGCGGCTGGCCGCGCGACTCGCAGGTTCCGCGCCGCGTGATCATTTTGGCTCATTTGTGTCCGCCGCCGGCCGCCGCCCGATGACTCATTGAATGTGCACGCCCAGTTTCTTCCCGCTATTTACATCTCTCTCATCATCGTCGTCATCCTCACTGATTTGTTTTTGTTGGGAGCGTCTCTGAAGTAGGCTATTCTGTCTTCATCATCTCTGCCATCGGCCCTTGTATTGGTCTCACTGCACCTCTCACACATTTCTCCCCGCCACCTGCCACCCAAGCTTCGTAAACACACCCACACATGCGCCCACACACACATACACACACAACCCGCCCACACACACACACACACACGCACATATGTATCCATGCCCGTGCATATAGCCTACACATTCACGCCGGCATATCAACATGTAGGCCTAGAGAAAACCCAAACAGATTTTCAGATGTTTAGGGAAATGTTTGGAAGTGTCAGTTGTGTATTTAGTTTTTATTGTCTCTGCATATTCACTCATCTGCAGTAGGCCTACATCTTCCCTGGCTTTCTCTCCTTCTCTCTTCTATAATGTGAGTCTATTCCTTGCTCCTTTTACTAAAAGGTGTCTCATTAAACTGCTGTCATACATTTTATCGATGTGTTGGAACTTTCTCTCTCTCTCTGTCTCTCTGTCTTTTCCTTCTTTTTTCCCTTCATCCCTCCTTTCCCGACTGCACCGCCAGCCAGGTTTCACGTGTCTTGTAGCTCAGCAGACTCACCCGAGTGATGTCGGCAGGAGCTCAACGCTGATTGGCTATCGCGGCGCGGCCGGCGGCGAAAAGCCGGCCGCCGATTCGCGCGGCGGCGCTCGAAATACATTGACTTTCTATGTAAACTCGCCGCGCGGCGATGTGCATTGTGTTCGTACCTTTAAAGTTGCTCACACAATGGAAAATGTCATTCAACAATTTCTAAAATTACCTTTTATGGAAAACAAGACTGAACACGTCCAACTAATGCATTGTGAAATGTATAACCCAATATGTACACAATGATTTGTTCTTCAAAGTGAACAGCTAAACAGTAAATACAAGAAATATTTTATATTACAGCCTTCTAGAGAAATTGAGAAAAAGACAAATAAGAAATTGTTTCCTTATGGCAACACTTTGAATTAGATAGAGGGTTAATGAAATGGCTCTACTGCATAACTTGTGCATACATAGTCAGAGCGTTTCAGCTTCATGTTAACCTGATAACATATTAATATGAATAGCTCAAAGGTAAAACAGTCATTTCAAGAACTAAAATCCATCATTCATTGTTGTTTGACGAACATAATCCTGCCAATCTAGCATCCCTATAACACCATCACGTTTTTGTTAGTATGTGTACAGCAGCTCTATTTGTAAACTGGTTATTGTTTATGTATCATTATACATGTTGCATTAATTTGTGTGTGTGTGTGTGTGTGTGTGTGTGTGTGTGTGTGTGTGTGAGTTTCTCTCCTTTTGTGTGCTTGATAATGCACACTCTACTATACATACTGTGTGTATGTGCACCTGTGTACGGCTGCCTCCCAGAGCCCAGGCGCCTAGGAGCCTATTTGCAGAAGGGAGGGAGGGATAGATGGTGTCTCGTTGGAGGCATGTGGGCGTCAAGCCTGGGCACCTAATTACAGCCCTAGCTCCCACAGCCTGCCTGCGTCTCCCTCAGCCCCCATGTTTGGGTGCATCTTGCCTGGCAGAGCCAGATGATATGCTCCCCTGGTCTCCAAAGCTTTGGTCTCAGGAGGGCTCCACCTTAGCACAAATCACACTAGTGTCTGATTAGCCGGCTTAAATGAGGTCCCTAGCTAGCTATATTGTCCATCTCTTTGTCATGAGATATGGGCTGCCAGACTGCCTCATCTTTAGCTCTTTAGTTTGATCAGAAGATTCTAGATCAAGTCTAAAAAACATTGGCATTGCACATCAGTAGAAACTAGTTAGCCGTTTAGCTAGCGATGTTCTTCTGTGCTAACAAGCCATTACTAACATAGGTTTCTTTTTTTCCGTTTCTGCTATTTTTCTCTTGTACACTGATGTACAGTCCAGTAATTGGTGGTTATTAGTGAGCTTGCTGGCAGAGGAGCTGGGTAGCTGGTTAACCCTTCCCCCGCTAAAAGCACGGCTGTTGTCTTTCATCTCATTTCAGAGGATTAAAGACAGAGAGATGGCAAGAGAGAGAGACAGAGATGGAGAGACCTATATTGGGGGTGGGTTACTATTTTTTTTGCCAACAGATGCAGCCAGACACAGTATTTTCAACTGGGCACACTTTAAAACACATCACAGCTGCCTTCTCTGCATCTGGGCACCAGATAGAAAGAGGAGGGAGGAGGGGGGAGGAGAGAGAAGCAGAAGAGAACAAAAAAGAAGAGAATAAGAATAAGAAAGAGAGAGAGAGAGAGAGAGAGAGAGAGAGCAGGAGACAGACTGTGAGGGAGAAACATGAGGGAAGAAGAGAAAGAAACAAAGGCTGACACAGATAACATCTATCGGCACAGCACACATATGGGCCGGGTTTACCATTATAGATAGAGAGATACCCACAGCCCCCTCCCACCTCATCCCCAGTTTAGCATTCCCTTTCCAAAAGCTGGGAACCACTAACTGGGCCAATCCACAACAGGGATTAGCTGGTGAGCTGCAGAGGCATTTAAATGTGCTCATAGCAAACTCCGCTCACTGTGGGAGTGACGGTAAACACACAAGCATATCCAGGTGTCACAAAGAAGAAAGCAAGTAGTACCCTGCTTTACTCCATTGCTGTAACTGTTTGTCACATCAAATTTATATACTGCAGTCAGGAAAAGGCAACGCAAGATTTGAGAATTGCATTAAAAATATCTATTTTAAAGAGTTTATACAGTGGAATGCCCTTGTGTTCTCATATGAATATATCAAGATGTGAAATGCAATAGCCCACATAACACAAAGACATGTGGATGAATGAGGAGACATGTTGTTGAAAATGTTGACCTTACCTATATTCTATGGTATGATTAATGTATACTTATGTAAGTGTAAGTGTTCAATGCCCAGGTTAAGATGTGGTGAGTGGCTCTTTGAAAGCTGCCTCGTGAGCTGTTTGATATGCAAAATAGCAGTAGATTGGAATTTCCTTTATTTTCTTGCTCCCCACCTGTGGGCAAACATCTTTTTTTTACAATATGTATGATTTGAGATAACCTTGCACACAGCGTGCCTGTGTAGGTTGATAGGTCGCTCTTCTCCCCTCTGCTTCACACCTTTTTCTTTTGTTCTACCTCTACAAGAGTTGTCTTTGACTGGGGAGTGAGTGAGCGCGCAGTGCAGGCTTTGGTTGAGAGGAGCTAGTCAAAGGCCATTTTCCTTCTCCTGTTGAGACAAGACTAAGACAGTGACATGGGGAAGTGAGTGAGCAGATACACTAAAGGGATAGTGAGAAAAGAGGAGATTCAGCAAACGCCTTCCTAAAGCCACCAAGAAGTGTGAATGAGAGAGGAAGAGTATTAGCAGGAAGTTGGCCTGATGACTAAGCCTTCCAAATAGGCTCCAGGCTTCTTGTTTGGAATGAATGAATAGACACTGTCTGGAAAGAAGGAATACTTTTAGAATGTGTGTTGTATTGATGTAGAGCTTTTGGTCTGGGAAAAACCTGCCTCTTATCATGGAAGGGCATTGTGACATCCGTAATACAAAATGGGAATACAAGATTAATTTAAATATAGATATCTCAAATACATCATGATGCCATGGGTCAGAGTTTGCCATTTTACAAAGCACCTGCGGAAAGACACATACATTAAGACGGACTCATACACAGATGGATGGGCAGGCAGGTAAACAGTTAGGTAGACGTGCAGGCAAACCAATAAAGAAACAAAGAGATGAGGAATAGACTGGGAGATATTCAGGCGCACTGGCAGAGCACTGACAGTCACAGAGGGATTGGCTAGAAAGAGTGGCTGGCAGGCAGACAGGCAGATGGACAGGCAGGCAGCATACACACACACACACACACACACACACACACACACACACACACACACACACACACACACACACACACACACACACACACACACACACACACACACACACACACACACACACACACACACACACACACACACACACACACACACACACACACACACACACAAGAGCAGACAGACAGACAGACAGACAGACAGACAGACAGACAGACAGACAGACAGACAGAAAGGCTGCCACACAGACATGCTCCATTGGTAGCAGGACAGGCAGTTGGCGTAGGAAGGAGACATGGGGACAGCAAGTGCCTCTGGCAGAGAGGGAGAGCCAGATAGAGGGAGACAGAAATAGTAGGAGAGAGAGAGAAGGAGAGAGAGAGAGAGAGAGGGATGAGGTCAGTGCACGGCTGGCTGGCTGACTGTTGATCTGTGGCACTGGGCTGGCAGAAGAGGGTCCTCAGGGAGAGAGCAGCCTCCGTCTCCAGCCCTCCGCCCGTATCTCCATCCCTCCATCCCCCAGCTGGGATGGAAAGACAAGCCTATGAGGGAAGAGGCTTTTAGCAAACACAAGGCAAATGTGTACCAAAATTAGGAGTCAGAGTGAGGATAGGAACCACAGTATATCCAGCTCAGAATATGAAAGAGAAATCCAGCGTAGAAACATGCTCCCCTCTACTCCTCTACAAACACCAGGCTAGAGCACATGCAACATTCACTGGGCCTTTCATGTTCAACTCGCTCCACCGTTACCTTTAAAACACATTTGACTGATTTCTGCATCAAAAGTCCAACCTTTTAAAATGATTTACCCTTGGTATTTCATATTTACATTTATATATCTTATTCACTGTTCCCTTCACAGAGCAACTTACAGTGACAGCAGACAGCAGTATAAGGCTATAACCTAAAATGAGTGCGTAGAAAATGCTGTATTTATTTTCCAATTCAAAACTTTGCAAAGCTCTTACTGGCATGTGTCATACAATATTTGCTGATCATATTTCCAGACAAGCCCCCATGGTAACACATTGCGCTGCTGAAACACTGTCTGAATGCCCAAAGAGGAGTCTCTGGCTTACGTGGTATAGGTATTTTCAGGACACAGACGAAATATTAGAGTATTATGGTGGTTTTGACTTACCCCATGTTTGGACTGTTGAAATATTGGATCTGTATGTCGATATGTGATTTGAGGTGGTGAGGGTGTGTTTTTTTATGGCGTTCTCTCGACTTAAGTTACACAAGGTTAATGTTACAGCCGTGTGTGGGAGTGTGAATGTGTGTGATTCTGTGTGTGTGTGTGTGTGTGTGTGTGTGTGTGTGTGTGTGTGTGTGTGCCTGTGTGCGTTTTGCTGCAGGGCTCAAAGCTGCTCCAAATGTCCATCTGTCGAGTTCACAATCCACCTGAGCCCACTCACACATGCATATGTGCACCCTAACACACACACACACACACGCACACACACACTCACGCAATTCAATCCATATACACACATTCACTCATGAGAAATGTAACCCAGCCCCGAAACTCAAAGATTTATTACATACCTGTACAGCCACGCTTTCCTTGTTCCTGCTATGTTCAGATCTAACTTCAATCTCACAGCCATTTGCATACAACATCCCACTCTTCTCAAGATGTCACCTTGATATAGCTGCAATGCGCAGTGTAATATCAACATAACACCTTTTTTTGACAACAATCCAGAAATCTACATATTTCATAACAGGTGCTAAGAGAAAATACGCGGGAAAAGGAAATAATGGTGGAAGAACACATATACTCACAAACGGGCACATACAAACAGAGACATTTATAGTTTGTCCGTGCACTTTTAATCATACACACTATTTGCAGATGATTTTTCAGCTGGCATTTCTGTATTTGTTGGGCATGTTATGATTATTGAATGGGGCTTGTGACTTTCTGATGCTGGTACGACTCTGGCAATATGTATGAATCCAATTAACAAACAAGTGCCACAGTCAGCGCCTCTCTTTTCTGAGGCTTTGCTTAATGTTTTCCACTGACAATGGGCACTATACAGTATATTCGTACAGTACTGGAGATGGGAAAAACTATGTGAATGGGTATGTCCATATAAGTACTGCTTTTATACGCGCTGTGCTCCCTTGTTCATCCAGTCAGTACACAACCAGCTAATATCAGCTCTGTGGTAGCCTGTCAGCTCTCTGATAATGTGCAGAACTTTAAAACCCTTTATTCAAGCTTCCGCTTTTAAGATTGCATCTTGAAGGAAAGGGAAGTTATTGTCTTGTAATAATAACTCTTTCAAATATTGTGACACTCTTTTATTGAAAGAAATGGTGTCTTATTTTAGATGTAGAAGATTTGATCAAATCTGTTTAGTAGGAAAGGTGCAACTCTTACTAATATAACATTAATATATGGCTCTGTTCTATTTCATTGTCTCCGTATAGTAAGCCGTGCCATTGTGACAGTAAACCACCATCCAGCAATCTTTATATTTTTCCTAATTATGTAGATTTTCTTTTTCTTAGTTTGGGAATTCTGGCCACACGATTCGATTATGATTCACAATTCAAGGATTTGATTGCAAAAGGAAAGCTAACGACTAACATGACGTCATCAAGTCAAAAAGCCTAAGAAACCATAAATCTCTAATGGAGTCCCAGCCGGGGTGCATCTTGACATTGACAGCAAATACATTATGAAACTAAATTTGGTATCATATTGGCAAAGTATCAAAAAATGTGGATCATATACAACACAACCACAAAAGTTACTAATTTAGGGAAAGCATATCATCTGAATTTCCAACCTGAACATTTCAGGCAGGAGAGTAGGCAGTAAAAAAGTGCAAAGTCCGACAGTGCGCACGCGTGTGTGTGTGTGTGTGTGTGTGTGTGTGTGTGTGTGTTTTCCTCAGAGAATGCTCTCTGGCTTTTGGGAAGGTATTTTGAATTACCGTGTGATTGATTCAAACAGATACAAATTCTTTCTCACATTGTCCAAGGCATTTGACTCCCACACTGGAAACACACAGGTCCTATTTGAGTAAAGAGTGAGGGCGCATTGTCTATTCTGTTGTATTAGGCTGCTATTTGTGGTGCCACAGGATGCCCGGCTACTGTGTAGAGCCTTGTCAGTGACGAATGTGTTTGTGTGAGAAATGGGCGGGGTGGCTTCCCACAGGAAGATATGCATATGTGTGTGTCTGTGTTGGAGATGGATGGAATTGGGGGGATTTTCACTGCTTTTCCATCTTGCCTGCAGGACTGTGTGTGTGTGTGTGTTTGTGTGACAAAGAGAGAGAAAGATGTTATGTGTGTGCAGTGGCAGGGTGTTCTCTCTCTCTATTTCTCTCTTTCTCTCTCTCTCTCTCTCTCTCCCTCTCTTTCTCTTTTGTGCTCTCACTCTCTTTCTGGCTCGCTCCCCTGCGGTAATTCAGTGTGTGTATACCCATTAGGTTGCCCAAGTGTGTGTATACTTTTGAATGTAAATGTGTGCAATGCTGTGTGTGTATGTGTGTTTGCCTGCCTGCTTCAGTGCCTGTGCTGAAATACAGCAAGCCAAGCTGGGGGGTTCCTGGTGTGTGTGTGTGTGTGTGTGTGTGTGTGTGTGTGTGTGTGTGTGTGTGTGTGCGCGCCTGCTGTCATGCCGGGGTAAAGCCTCGGGACATATAGGGTCATGTGACAGACAGCCCTATCTATCTATCTGCAGACTGCATCATTGGTATTCTGGGTAGACACTGGCAGCCAGCAGGGGGTGGGAGGGAAGGAAGGAGAGAGAGAGAGTGAAGAAGTGTGCGCTTGTGTGTGTGTTCTTGTAGGGGCGTGAGAAAAGAAGAGTGGGATGGGGAGGGAGAGAGAGAGAGAAGGAGAGGGGTTTTGTGAAGAGGGAACTGGAGAAAAACAAGAGAACAATAGAGCTCATCAGTGCATTGAGACCTGGGTGCAATCACACACACACACAAACACAAACACACGAACGAGCACACATAAACACACATGCACACTAGAGCCTGACCGATTAATCGGTCAGCCGATATCGTCCGATAATTGCATATCTCAGAATTATCGTCCTGAAAGTACATGTGTTTGTACACTGCATTTCACTTGAATACTTGAATGCACATGCACTCAAACTGCCATCCAGTTATACACCAGTAATGGTGAGTGCAGGCATTACACATACAGTACATCCTGTATGTGCACACACAGCAATGTCCTTGCCAATTCATAAGCTGGATCTGATATGAATAACTAGAAGGACCAGGCCAAGAGGACTAAATGTTGAAAAATGTCATCAGCGGTAACACAAAATAAGCTATTTCATTAGCGATCTGAGGTCTCCGTGAAAATCCAGGTAAATGGGATAGATATTGAAAGGGTCAAGCAACACAAAGTCCTAGGGGTAATAATTGATGATAAGTTAAGTTGGAAACCACAAATTAGCCATCTTAGGGGCAAAATAGCCAGGAGTATTTCTATACTTTGGAAATCACAACATTTTTTCAATCAAAAGGCCTTAGTTGTATTATACTGGAGTTTAGTTTCCCCACATCTGCATTACTGTGCCGAGGTGTGGGGAAACACTTACAAAGGTAAATTGCACCCCTTGGAGATCCTTCAAAAAAAGGCAATAAGAATTATATACCAAGCAACTTACAGGGCACACACTAATAACTTCTTTATTGAAGGTAGAATTCTCAAATTACGGGACGTAGTAAATTACCACACCGTACAAATGATGTACAAGGCTTAAAAAAAAGCCTTCCTATCAGTTTACAAGCAATGTTTGAAGAAAGAGGAGTTTTGCATGATTTAAGAAGAAAAAGAAGATTCACCGAGAAAAATATACGGACAACACTTAAATCATTTTCGATTTCTGTAAAGGGTATTCAATTATGGAATGAACTTGATGAAGATATCACAGGGAGTTGCAGTTTGCGCAATTTAAAAAAAAAAATATGTCTCAAAAATTAGGAAAATTATAGACTGAAAGCGGAGCACTAATAAGCGGAGTAATAGGTGAATGGCTCTATCATAACATTATTGTAACGAAAAATAGAGGTCAGCAGAAAGACTTGTTTGGGTTTGAATACTTTTGCAGATGTGTTTAGACTACCAGATAATGACATTGAAAAGGCCACAATAAAAGGGCAAAACAAACTCTGCATTAAAATCATCAAAAACAAAAAAAAAAACAACAAACAACAACAACAACAAAATTGTGTTTTCTTTCTTTTTTACTTTTACTTTTCTTTTCTGTAATCAGTAAATGTGTATATGTGTATCTAAATCTGAATCTGATGAAAATGGGGGCGGGACTCGATAAGCCTTAGGCTTCTTCCGTCACCCTTCTGACAACACAAAGTAAGATGTATGATGTGAAAGAGATAATTGTGTATTGTGTGGAATTGTCCGAAAGAATAAAAATAAATAAATAAATCTGGGGCAAAGCTCTCCAACAGGCATCATTATGTCATAGCTTAGGGTTAGAGTCCCATCTGATGTGCTAAAAGACAGCTAACCTTCAAATACGCTTTGCCATGCTGTTATACTGCATATATACTGCAAACTGCCTTTTCAGAAGTATCCCTTTGTGTAGGGAGGGAACCTCTGTAAATAAGCATTCAGCCTTCATTAGACAGACAGCCACATGCAGGGGTATCAGTTCACCAACCAAAGGCCCAGGATCTAATATCATTTGCCAGCAAAATATTCAGATGTGCTTACATAGAAATTCTTGAGGGCAAGCAGAGCAATGAGTGATGACTGAGGTGATGTTATGATTGGTCAGTGTGATGTATTGTTTTTAAACTGCGTTAAACATTTTTTTTTCCATAAACGATTTTTATTGAATTTTCTTTTTTATGCAAACATACAAACATTTACAACCCCCACCCACCCCCACCCCAAACAATCCTTGGACAGATGGAAATTGCATTAAAAGCAAAAAAAAAAAAAAGCAGTAAAAAAGAAAAAATACATGAGTATTTCACCTTAATATAGACAATATGTTAAACATTTTTAAGGACACTGTAAAACAATTGTATTTGCAGTAAATGTAAAATTCCTTTAAAGGTCACATATTGTGCTCATTTTCAGGTTCAAAATAGTACTTTGTGAACTATTTCCATTGTGTGGTGTCCAGAATCCTCTTTTATTTCTCACAGTGCCATTGCTGAATCTCCTCTGTGATTATGATTGGCCCTGAATCTAACTGGTAGATTCAGGGGTGGTCTGGGCGTGTGGCTTATCACAAGTGGAGCTAGTGCTAAGTTAGGTTGGTAAGGCAGGGTGTGGCTTATGACATCAAAAGGGGAGATTTTTTTTTTCTCATTGTGGGATTCTAGAGTCACACCGTGACTACAGTAATGTTGGAAAAGCATGAAAAGGTGCACTTTGCATAATAGGTGACAGTTTAAAGAGGACCTATTATACTACTTTTCTGGTCTTAATTTCTTGTTTTACACTACTATAGAGCAACCTGACACGAATCACATCACAAAAAACAATGTAGATTTTCGGGAAGCTCTTTCTCTTATTTTGGCGATCCAGCACGTCCTGTCAGCACTTGAGTGTGTGTGCTTCGGGCATCTCCGCTCCCTCCGCCTGTGCTTCGGCGATCTCCGCTCCCGTCCCCCCCCCCTCCTGCAAACCCCACTCCGTTGTGATTGGTTACCTTCCTTCCGGAACACTTTCAGTGGCGGGAAGCGCGAGCATGGACCTATAAGGGCGCGAGGCAGACGCAAACAGGGAAGTGACAGCATTACCATACATGGAAACATCCGCGTGGTGACTTCACAAATTTTTATGCGACATCACAAATTATGAAAGGCTAGACCGCTTTGAACACGTAACTTCTCGACTGTGTTTAGTGGTCTGCGCAGACACCCCAGACGGTCAGCAGGGAATACGTCGAAATGCATGTAAGTCATTATTTGATAATTTAGTATGGTTAAGCATGACTATGAATCATCATAACAACGTTTATAGGTCATAAAAGTCAAAAAGCATCATAGGTCCTCTTTAAGGAAATCTGTCACATCAACACAGTATGCACAAGACACACACTCACACTGACTAAGAAAGAAATTAAGAAACCTCTCAAAATACAAATCAGATTATGGTCCTGAAACAGTGCAGAACCTGCTTACAGCCTGTATGTTGGCCATTAAGTAACTTACTGCAAGCCTGGCATTCCCAGACCTGCCACTAGGCGCTGGCAAATTAAATTTGCTGCACGTGTTGGTCTGGCCACACTCCGTTGAAGCTTTATCAAGAAGACCAGAAATCTGGGTCTCACGTTTCAATTGGTTTTATCTAATATGGGTGTGCCAGAGCCCTTTATATGGTACTCTGGGGAGGACGTAACCGGATGACGACAGTGACGTGCATGCGACATTGAAGCCGTGATAGTAAACATCAAAGATGGCTGCGGATATGTTGTGTGAGTTTGAGACTGCTTTGGCCTCGACCCTTAACGATTTGGTAGACGGCACTCAAATCTTTCATTAGCAAGTAAGTGGAATGTTCTGTTTTGCCGACCGACAACGGCAATCGTTTAATTTAACAGTTTAACAGCTGTTCGCTAAACGAACGGGGCTTACGTCACCTTGTGCATCGCTCTGATTGGTTGTAGTGCTATCCAACTGCGTGCAGTGGCATTTGAAATGCACGAGTAAGAGCCGCCCCTTGAGTTGGAAATTACTATTGATCGTGGCCAGACCCTCTATCGTTCAAGATATCAGGGTATGGATTTCCAGGCTAACTTACTGCTCTTTTTTTTACGATTTCTAGGCCAACTCTGTGCTCAGATGCCCAGCTCGGTGACTCATACAATAAAGCAACAGAAGCACTGAGGCTAATATGAGTGGCATTCATGGTTGGTAAAAAAAAGCACATTGTCCAGACGATAGCCGAGCGTGGCTTTGGTTAAAGTCAATCACAAAATGAACCTCAATTAGCTCAAGCAGACCAGTGCTTTGGTCATTATCACCAACCAAAGCAGCAGCAGTCAGTGCTGGGAAACAATAACGCTGTGTTGTTCTTTGAGCTTAAAAGAGATAAGATGAAAAATCCTAGTGTGAAACAGCACCCATAGAAGATGTAAGCTGCATTAGACTAGTTGTAGTTTCCATTGGTTCATCAATCTTTATGGAGTGATAGAACTCAGATTTCACTTTGCTCAATTGTGCCTAAATCATTTTTCCATGTTCACATATAACAAGGAAAAAAAGAAAAAAAAATACAGCAGGTTTCCACACTGCTCTGCAAACTGCAAAATGTTTTTCTACTTGTTCTTAAGGCTGAGAATGTATTGGGAAAAATTGATGATCTTTTTTTCTTCATTTGCTTATGTCCGGCCTTGTCTGCATGAGTTTTTTCTGAAGTTGCACATATAGCATCGCATATATAACAATATATAAACTAAAATGAATTGTGTTGTTTTCTATAGGTGGAGGTCTATAGGTGTTCTCATGAGGCTTGGTGTGCTATAGGTGCTGGGGATGACAGAAGGTGTTAACCCCTCTAAAAGCATAACTCACTCCCCCCCCACATACACACACACACTGACCACTCTCTCCCAATCTCTCCCTCAGTGCCATGTTTTTCTCTTCGCTTGCTATCTGTTCCAAAAGGTGATTGGAGTTTTCCCACTCTGATAATGGGCTCTACACAGACACACACGCACACATGCTCACACACGCACGCACACACACACACACACACACATACACGCACACGTACACGCGCGCACACACACACACGTACGCACACACACACACACACACACACACACACGCATGAATACACACACACACACACACACACAGACACACACACCTTTAACAGCCACACAGAGCAGAGAGAAGGAGACTCATCAAGTAATTAAGGCCCTGGCTCTCCCTAGGAAATTAAAGGAATGGCCCTTTGCTCTCCCCTCTCTCTCTCACCCTCTCCCTTCCTCCTCCTGCTGGGCTGATTGCTGTCTGGCTTCTCTCTTCACCTCAGTATTTCTCTCTCTCTCTCTCTCTCTCTCTCTCTCTCTCCCAGTCAGCCGACCCACAGTGCATTGTGCCAGTGATTACCCCACTGTGTGTAATTGTGGCCGTGGCTCACTATATGTTATTTTCCCCCTTTCTGCCCTCACAGAGAAAGTCTCCCTTTAGAAAGAGGAGGGGTTGGTGCACTTTTGACTGTCTGTGTGTGTGTGTGTGTGTGTGTGTGTGTGTGTGTGTGTGTGTGTGTGTGTGTGTGTGTGTGTGTGTGTGTGTCAAATTGGAAGAAGGGCACCTAATAATGAATACACTATTTGTTCATGTTTGCGTTTTACATCGTTAGTTTGTATTTTTACTTTCTTGATAGGTGTCATCCGTGTATCTATTTGTGTTTAGTTTTTTGAGAAATGACCAGAAAAAGAAGTCCACGCTTGGTCAATGTAGGAATGTGTGTGTGTGTGTGTGTGTGTGTGTGTGTGTGTGTCTGTGTCTGTGTTTGTGAGTATGGTCACGTCTAGCAGGTCATGCGTGCGGGGTCACTTCCATTTCTCACACCCTCAGAGAGAAAAAAAATCAGAAGTCCGAAAACTGCTTTTACCTTGGCTCAGTCATCCTCCTTGCTATAGGAGCACGGGAGTCATGAGTCAACAGGCAGTCCACTTCACTAGCTGACAGCTTCGTTCACCCTCCTGTGTTTGTACACAGATATGTTGTAGGACAGATTCATTCTTTTTTTTAGCAAAAATCACCCAATATAAAAAAAAAAACAGATTTGATTTAGTATGTGTGGCTCTGTGCTTAGCTTACTTTTGGTGGTGTTAAATAAATGTACTGTATGTATATGTCTTTGTCAAAGATACAAAATGTGAAGAGCATAATAAGAATATATCCTACTGGTTCCTTTAGCCAACAGGAGCTAGCTAGCTGGCAGCAGAGATTGGGCTGGAAGTGGTTGAGCCATAAAAGAGGCTTGGGACATAAAACAAACTGAGGAGGAGTCAATCGTGGTTCCTTTAAATAACCTTTAAGATATAAAAACATTTACAATCTCTTATAATTTCACATGCTTTCTGTTTTATTGTCTCTTAACTTAAAAAAAGAGAAAAAAAATTCAATTTTAAAGTTGTCTAGCAGCAGATGCGGGGGGGGGGGGTAGCATTTCCTGGGCTGCTTTCTGCTGTATCACTGTTTTGACAGTGTGGTCAGTGTTATACCTCCGTGGAGATTTAGAGGTGTTGGGGTGGTTTAGTTTAGGGATGTAGTGGATCTTTTTTATCTACTGAAACCCTTTTTCAATGACTAACCTCTCTGCTGTCTGGGCATGACATAGACACTATGACCACAGTGCAGGATGGATGGCCATGGATCTGCTCTCTACACGGCTGGATACATAAAGAGCACCCCACTGTATTAGCTGAGATAAGGCTTTGAATAAAAATGATCCCCTTTAAGTTAGAAATGGTATGTCTTCTGCTCCATGTTATCTGCTATGCGCTGTGTTTTCAGTCCAGGCCAGTGGAAGCATTGATTTCCACGGAACAGTGTAAGATAGATAAAGATGCCAGCCAATCCCAATCTCTGCTCTATGTGACAAACTGTGTGGCATACATAAGCATACACATCTCCAAACAAGGATTTTCTGTTCTCATCATGTTGGTTTTATCTTGCACCCCGTCACCCTCTCATATGGGGCGACCGGTTAAGACACTTCACCTTGCCTGGTGTGAATGTGTATGATTGCTGTGTGTTTGAGGTGGTGGTCGGAGGGGCCATAGGCGCTGAATGGTAACCACACTTCCGTCAGTCTACCCCAGGGCAGCTGTGGCTACTACCGTAGTTTACCACCACCGGTATGACTGTGTGAATGAATGGAACCTGGAACCCTGTAAAGCGTCTTCAAGTGCCTTGAAAAGCGCTTTATAAATCCAATCCATTATCATTATATCATCCTTTGTTTTCTTCAAGAAGCTGGCTTTCTTTGGAACATGTGCTAGACCTGCAGTGCTTTTTGGTGATATATATGTATTGACATACCTACAGAGAACATGAGGTTTAAGGATCTTTCACATGTAGCTGAGGAAAGATATATAGTCTGAAATCCATCAAAGACATGTAACTATACTGCACCTATCTGCACCACAAGATATTCACAGTCCCTCCTTTACCTCCAATGTTTGCATGTGTGACTGTCCAAGACGCAATGAACAGGCACTGAAAAGAACACAGGATATGGAACAGAGAGTGGGAGACCAATAGAGAGAGAGAGATGTCATCTCCTCTCTGCCTGTATGCATATCTGCTAGAATGTAGGTCAGGCAGCCCCAGTCACTCTCCGAGCCTGGGAGAAGGAGATTGCTGTGTGTGTCTTCAGAGTGAGCATACACACCACATGAATAAAGCATGTGTCCCTCTTGTAATATGTGCTTATTTGTGTGTGCCCCCTTGTCCTCATGTGCCATTTTTGTCACCGGTGTGATCTTATTCTGTGTGTGTGTGTGTGTGTGTGTGTGTGTGTGTGTGTGTGTGTGTGTGTGTGTGTGTGTGTGTGTGTGACAAATGCCTGTTATGTACAGTATGTGTCATAGAAAATGTCACAGTGGACATCACACTCCACTCTCCATACCGCAGTGTACATAACAATACAATAGCGCTTTCTTTACAGTTGTGTGTGTTTGCAAGAGCGTGTGTACCCTGGCTTTGAAAGATATAGGAGCCAAGTTAATGGCAGGCATGGCCGTCTGTCATTATACCATCGAGAAAAAATCACACACACAAGCACATACTTGTAAGCTTCTGGGCTGAGAGGAATACTACATGTCCTTGGTCATATATTCTTTCGTTGAAACACATGGGAGGAATAGCAGTAGCTTGAGCATGTGTGCCTCGAAAAGCCTGTTTGTGTGTGGTATAGTCATAGACTGTACAGAAGAACTGTAAGAATTGAGCGTGTGTGTGTGTGTGTGTGTGTGTGTGTGCACACCCACTGCAGTTGAGGGGCCATTCTTCCCTTTCTGTCTGCCGCTGTCCTTGGTGCTGAAACAAGCAGACTAGCACCTCGACTGTGGAGAACCATACACACACACAGACACTCTAAGCACATGTCCACAATAGGGCTGGCCCGAATACCATTTTTCAGGCTCCGAATATTCGTTGGTTTTTCCGAGCGAATATCCGGATATTCGGTCCAGAAAAACACCATCAAAAAACACATTAATAAAAAAAAAAAAAAAACGTTAATAATCCCTATACTCCCTGGAACCGATTTTGACAATATCTGCATATTATTTTGTTGAAGATTTAATAGCTTTTGAACGTTAATTAATAGGCCTAAGTAAGTTGGAGTTCCTTACCTTTTCCCCGTGGACGCGAACAGCTGTCCAAATCAGCTGTCCTCTCTTACGTAACGGGAGCTTTTCAATTAATCCTGGAATGTGCATCTTTGTTTTCAGGGAATTTATACAATAAATCCATAACAAGTACCGAATTATTGATTGTCTTATGTGTCCATATTATATCCATTATATTACCGGGTATTGCCAAGACGTTCACGCTCTGCAGCAAGCCAGTCACAGCTTATGTCGGTGCTTACGTAAACATACAGCTAAGCTAAGGTTAGCATTTAGCTAAGCATTACTTTTCCTCCCGAGATCCCGCTAATGTTGTGTTATAAAGTTAATGAAAACAAGTTATCTATTCTTCCTCCACCTCTCTCGCTTCTCTGCTTGGTGTCGCTTATAGTTTGCATCTCTTGCTCTGGTAACGTCACGTAGCATACAGCTGGTGTATCACCGGCTTTGAAAAGTTCAGCAGCCAACTAGGTCAAAGTTCAAAGGTGGTTCTGCCGTTCCAAATGGATCCAGTAGATGGCACCATTGTATAATGCGAGACCTACTGGACAATCAAGTCGCCCAGTTACAACAACAAGCACACCATTCATTACATTTTCTCAATTAAAAAAAAAAAAAACGAAGCTCCGAATACTAATTTAAGCTCCGAATACTAATTTTCCGAACGAGTATTCGAATATTCGAATAATTCGGGCCAGCCCTAGTCCACAATGTACTTTAGTTTTGTATCTTCTTCTGTTGTCTGGATTCTTGCAAGTTGCAAGTTTTCACTTTCACATTTTTTTCTTTCTTTCCTTCTCTCTTTCTTTCCGCCACCCCCATTTGTCTGATGCACCAACCCAGTCTCACAGTGAAATGTAATATAGCTACATTGGTCCACAGCGCAAAATGTAGAGATTTCACAATAAAGGCCTTGAAATTGTGAATTACCTACATTTGTTCCCCCTATTCATTTCTAATGGGCAGCGTACATGTCACGTGACTTTCAAGTCCTCCCGGCCGAAACGAAACCCAAGCTGTGACCGCCATTGCCCCAGCTTTTATTCTGCAGATTTGTAAGATGTATAAGCTATTAAATGGGTTTTGATAACATTGTTAGTGAGAAATGTGTGCCTTACTCTCACAATCTTCACTCAGTGAATGTATACGATGTAGTTAAATGGTTATCACGAATATTATTCTGGACATCGCCAAGAAATGTAGAAATACAACATTTGTTTCAGGTTGATATACTGGTTGCTATGCTGTTGCTATGACGCTCCTGGCGCTGCCTTAAAACAGGAAGCGTTTGAATTATTATTATTTCTTTGCTGTAAATGCTTAAGTTGTTGTTCTCTCATTTTGAAAACACATGTTTATTACAGAGGAGGGATGT
This sequence comes from Hyperoplus lanceolatus, assembly GCA_026929865.2. Classification (NCBI taxonomy): domain Eukaryota; kingdom Metazoa; phylum Chordata; class Actinopteri; order Uranoscopiformes; family Ammodytidae; genus Hyperoplus; species Hyperoplus lanceolatus. The sequence continues at coordinate 5,112,103 of CM049408.1, forward strand.
CGTCTACAGAGTCGCCTGCTTACAGCTACCGTGACAGTTAGGAACGTTTTATATATTCTTTTTCACGAGGAAAGCCAATCAAGAGAGCAGAGCTCAGTCATCCTCCACGGTCAGACAGGAAGTGAAGTGATAAATTACAAAGTAAAATCAGTTGGCACTTCCGGTTTCACCATATGTAATGAATTTAGCTTTGTGTGAATAGGTTATGTCATTTAAAGCGATCTGATCACTCGATATTGCGGACTTTACAGTTAAAATAGCAGGAGAGATCACTTTACTTGCTTTTTAACCTCTGTATAATCTTGTGGATTAAATTACTTTTCATGTTATTCATTATTTTACATGAAATTACCTTTGAGGAGAGATATCCTTGACACCTATTTTTTTTCTCACCTGCACACTTTGTTACCTTTTACCTTTTACGTCATATCTTATTTTCTGTTGTCTATATCTTTTTTGTTTTTTTATTGTGCAAATAAATTAAATCAAATCAAAAGCATTAAACCGGAAACAGGAAGCGTTTTGATGACTTTCATTTTTTATTTTATTTTAATTTTTTGCTGTAAAAGCTTAATGTAACTGCTAAATTGTGTTCTCTCATTTTTAAAAAACACGTTTATTTAAGAGAAGGGATTACATCTCCAGAGTTGCCCGTTTACACCTCCCGTGACAGTTTGGAACGGTTTTTTTTCACGAGCAGCTCCCATGAAGCATGGAAGCGATGCCTATGGCTGTATCCCGATTTAGGGTTTGCGGTCTACGAAGGCTGCATTTGAAGACCGATTGCATCATAGCGGCGAGCAAAGGTTGTTCCATTTGCAAGGCTCCTTGCAAGGCTCCTCATATGCGGTCGTGAAATGCAGTCTTCGTTTCACGGTTTTGAAGGCTTCGCAGCCCAACATATCCCATGATTCATTGCGTTTTTGTCAGAGATGGCATACAATAAAATAAAAAATAACAAAACAGCAACGTGTTGCTCCATCTTCTTAACTTTTATCTTCCTTTCTTTTTTCTTGTACCTTTTTTTTCTTTTCGTCTGGTAGGCAACTTCTTTTTATTTTTTCCTCCATTGACAAGGCTGTCTCCATTGGCAGCAATCAGGGTTGCTAGGCAGCATATGAGCGGCGAGTCGTCACGCAAGGTAACGGCTTGTTACGCAAACCGGAAATGCTTGTAAACAGATCGAAACGGAGACCTGCGGAGACCGTCTCGTTTAACAACGCTTGTCGGCCTTCACAGGCTATAGCCTTCATAGACCGCGTCCTACCAAGGAGGCGGTCTCTGTAACGGGATACAGCCTATGAGTTCATGGCATGGACATATAAAGAGTTCCGAGCTGTCCGCCGGTGATGGGCCGCATTCTTTTAGCTTGTGACGTCATCTGAATGGCCGCATTCCATTTTCATGTCTGCACCAAGCTGAATCAAAAGGCCACTATGTTTGTTTTATAGCCTGATATTGATTTTAATGTAATTTCATGTGGCTGATTATATTTATTATGAAATAAAATATATTAAAAACATATATTATATCAGTTAATAGGCCTATTGAACCAAATCATCCACTAAAGCCCTACTGTGTGTGTGTGTGTGTGTGTGTGTGTGTGTGTGTGTGTGTGTGTGTGTGTGTGTGTGTGTGTGTGTGTGTGTGTGTGTGTGTGTGTTTGAGTGATAGTGAGAGAGAGAGAGAGAGAGCATGGCCAATCAGACTGAATACTATATGTTAACAGTGAATCAGACTGAAGAGTAGATGTTAGACAGTGAGAGAGAGAGAGAGAGAGAGAGAGAGAGAGAAAGCATGGCCAAATTGACTAAAGACTGTTAAGACATTTTTCATTGCATGCCCCTCATTTAATCCCTGCACTCTCTTCATAGGCTGAGATAGATGAGATATTCAGAATATTCAGCAGTTGTGGAGGGTGGTCAGCACTTGACGGGAGACAATGTACACATCACAGTTTTGTGCCATGCATGGTGTGGGAGGAAGATGAGGGAGATGGTTGTGGATTTTTGGATGAAATGGAGCACTAGGCCGAAAACAATAGGATGCCTGGCTACTCGAATCCTGGGGGAAGAGGATGAGATGGTGGAGGGCTACAGAGACCTGGGCATTTACTTCAACAACAGACTGCAAATGTAACATGGGGGTTGTGCATGGAGTGTAACGGCTGGATCAGGAGGACACAGGCGCGGAGACAGGAACAGTTTTAGGAAGATTTATTTTGGAAGTAACCAGCAGGGGGTTAGGACCGTGATCCGGGGGGGAAGCTGGCTGTCATGGGGCTCCAGGGAGAGAGCAACGGGGCAAGTCCAGGGAGCTGAGTGTGAGCAGGCTAGAGCAGGCAGGCAGAGGGGTCCGGGAGGAAGTGCTGGCGGGCGAGGGCTGGAGCTGGTGGCTGGAGTCAGGCCGGGAGAGCTGTGGCAGAAAAGACAGGAGTTAGCCAGGAAAAATGCAAAAAGCGGAGCTGCAAACAGGTTAGCTTAGAGAGAGGACTGACTGTGTGGAAACATGATCTACAATCTGGCAGTGTCTGGCAGGTAGGTCCGGGTATATGAAGAGCAGTTGATTGATGATTGATGGCAGCTGTGAATGCTGGTGATTGACTCCAGCACACCTGACTCCAACCCTGCAATAGACCAGCACATAGACAAGGGTAAAAGGGAAACACAACACGAGGGCTAGAGGCCCAAGCAGGATCATAACATGGAGGGACAGAGCAGACTGTACTTCATGAGCAAATCATTATTTACCTATTTGGGCCCATAGTTGGTTGTGGAGAGAATGATAATTCACAAGCTGCTGAAGATAGTGGACAGCACTGTTCCTTCAGCTATTCAACCACTACAGAAAGTCATTCCTGCCAACTGCAATACAATCCACAATAACTGCTGCTTCAATGCTACAATTTCCCTATGGCAATAAATAAAGTAGGCCTACATTATCCATCTACAAATCCATCCATCCATCTCTGCAGGTATATTTGATTTAGGCCTGTATTTTAGATTATGCATAGCGTTCTGCATTATACTCTCTGAAAGTGACATCCTTTAGATTATTATTTCCAAAAGAAAACATATGAGCAAACAAAAAGCTTAATTTTCGCTATTGGGCAAGTGATCAGAAGATCAAAACCTTGCCATAAGAGCACCAACTGAATACATCGCTGGAAAGGTCTTAATGTTGTCAGTGTAAAGATTCTACGACTCTACATTTAAACACACTTACAATTCACCATCATGCTTATTATTTGATTTAATTTATTTGCACAATAAAAAAATAGGCCACAGCAAAATAAGATATAAAGTAAAAGGTAAAAGGTAACTTGTGCAGGTGAGAAAAAAAGGGGTGAAGGATATCTCATCCTCAAAGGTAATTTCATTTCAAATACTGAATAAAATAAAAATTATACAGAGGTTAAAAAGCAAGGAAAGTGCTTTTTGTTAGCACTTTCCTGCTATTTTAAATAATATACATATATTTTGCAGGTTTCATACCCTTCTATTTTAAAACGCTCCATAAGTAGAAGACACCACCACTCCCGGATCAAGGGCATGTCCTAAAGGAAATGCAATGAAGAGAGTAAATCATGATATATATTTCTTCTCTTCTCTCTCTTTATGATGAATGTAAGTTTGATTTAATTTATTTGCGAGATAAGAAAGGAGGTGTAAACGGGCAACTCTGGAGATGTAATCCCTGCTCTTAAATAATCATGTTTTTTAAAAAATGAGAGAACACAATTTAGCAGTTACATTAAGCTTTTCCAGCAAAAAATAAAAATAAAATAAAAAATGAAAGTCATCAAAACGCTTCCTGTTTCCGGTTTAATGCTTTTGATTTGATTTAATTTATTTGCACAATAAAAAAACAAAAAAGATATAGACAACAGAAAATAAGATATGACGTAAAAGGTAAAAGGTAACAAAGTGTGCAGGTGAGAAAAAAAATAGGTGTCAAGGATATCTCTCCTCAAAGGTAATTTCATGTAAAATAATGAATAACATGAAAAGTAATTTAATCCACAAGATTATACAGAGGTTAAAAAGCAAGTAAAGTGATCTCTCCTGCTATTTTAACTGTAAAGTCCGCAATATCGAGTGATCAGATCGCTTTAAATGACATAACCTATTCACACAAAGCTAAATTCATTACATATGGTGAAACCGGAAGTGTCAACTGATTTTACTTTGTAATTTATCGCTTCACTTCCTGTCTGACCGTGGAGGATGACTGAGCTCTGCTCTCTTGATTGGCTTTCCTCGTGAAAAAGAATATATAAAACGTTCCTAACTGTCACGGTAGCTGTAAGCAGGCGACTCTGTAGACGACATCCCTCCTCTGTAATAAACATGTGTTTTCAAAATGAGAGAACAACAACTTAAGCATTTACAGCAAAGAAATAATAATAATTCAAACGCTTCCTGTTTCCGTTTTAAGGCAGCGCCAGGAGCGTCATAGCAACAGCATAGCAACCAGTATATCAACCTGAAACAAATGTTGTATTTCTACATTTTCTTGGCGATGTCCAGAATAATAATAATAATAATAGAATAATAATCATGATAACCATTTAACTACATCGTATACATTCACTGAGTGAAGATTGTGAGAGTAAAACACACATTTCTCACTAACAATGTTATCAAAAACCCATTTGATAGCTTATACATCTTAAAAATCTGCAGAATAAAAGCTGGGGCAATGGCGGTCACAGCTTGGGTTTCGTTTCGGCCGGGAGGACTTGAAAGTCACGTGACATGTACGCTGTCCATTAGAAATGAATAGGGGGAACAAATGTAGGTAATTCACAATTTCAAGGCCTTTATTGTGAAATCTCTACATTTTGCGCTGTGGACCAATGTAGCTATTTTACATTTCACTATGAGACTGGGTGTGTGTGTGTGTGTGTGTGTGTGTGTGTGTGTGTGTGTGTGTGTGTGTGTGTGTGTGTGTGTGTGTGTGTGTGTGTGTGTGTGTGTGTGTGTGTGTGTGTGTGTGAACTATGTCCTGATAAAGAGTCAGTCAAAGCTGTGATTTGTCATCAGCCACCACATGAAGACCTTCATCAGAGGACAGAGCCATCAGTCACACTCTGATTATAATGGCCAAGGGGCCAGGGATGAGTGTGTGCTTGGGAGGTTGCTTGTATTTTATGGGATGGAAAAAAAAGCTGGAAGTATGTCACACAATTCATTCAACCTACATGGAATTTTGTCATGAAGTGAGAAGTTAAAGGAGAGTTCCTTTTATCACCACGGACGCTGTTTTATATTGTCTTAAGTTATAAAAATAAGTTTTTACATGTATTTGGCTTCAACACATTACACAATCACATTCACATTTTAACTTTGTATTGGTCCTGAATTAAAAATGCCATAGGAGTGCCCCAGTGAGTGTAATCAAATACAAAACAGCCTTTGACGCCAATTTAAAAAAAAAACATGAAAGACATCAGGACCATGGTCATAAAATTAAAAATGTAGTTTGAGTAGGCCCATTGTTTGTGCTCCCCTCACAACTCGCTCACACTATGTTCAGCTTGGAATTCATTTTGATTCACACTACAAAGAGAGTGGACAGGAAAGGGAGCTGGAAGCAGAGGTGTTTCCATGTGTGTGATGAAGGGTAAAAAGACCCCCTGCTGCTTCAAAGTAAAGTCTGCTTATATGCACATAACCACTGCTGCTCTTTTTACATAACACCTGTCTGTATGCCCATAGTTGTAGTTGTGTTTGTTCTGTGTGTGTGTGCGTGTGTGAGATGGGCTGTCTGGTATGCTGCTTATGGGGGGCCTTCATTCATTGTGACGGCCCCTATACACCATCAAAACCTCATCTGTTCTCTCTGATACATTCTCTCAGTTAGCGTCAGTGTATGGAAAGAAACAAAGACAGTGCTTGAGTGCATATGCTATCTCCCAGCATGACTCAACTCCTTTCATTGCTGTCTTTATCTCTTATGTCCAAGGTTTTAGAGAATTTGCCTTTTTTTTAAAGAGTATGGCATCCACCCCCACCGTCTTCCACCCCTCTCTCCCTCCCTTTTCCTCTCCTCCTCTTCACTCAGCAAAAGGATGGAGAGCTGGGGAGAGAAATCACGGAGGCAGGCGCGGATCATTAGCTATATTTGTCCCCACTTCCTGCAGAAGATGATAGATTTAGCTAATTACCTCCATGTTGCCGAGCCCATCGCGCACGCCAAAGCCACCGTCGTTATGGCGGAAATCAACGTTGTGTCGGCGTGTGTGTGCCGCATAGCTGATGATGCTATATGACTATTCATATGACTAGTCTCCCACTCAAAGAGAGGAGGAAAGGATTCAGATCCTGTCATGGCTGCATGTGAATGTGATTGTTGTGGAAATGGTTTTTAATGATGCATGTTCTCCGTCTGCTCTCTCTCCCCTCTGTGTAGATAATGAACCTGGAGGAGCCGTGGTGAGAAGCTGAACACCACTAGGTCACGGTGGAAGCACAGGTCTGGACCAGGGAGCTGTCTCAACGCCAAGCCATTTCAGGTAGGGTGCTTGAAGAAACCTGGGCCTTGTTTTCTTTTGATTGATTGTGTTCACAAACATATGCTGAAGCAGATGTGTGTTATTAACTGAATTGCATAATCAAAGTGATGTTTTCTTATTATGTAAAACCAGACTCAACACCACACTTCAAAAGCACTAACAAACAGAAAGGAACATGCATTAAAGAAAACAATGGCACACCGGTACAGCATTTATCAGGTATTACTGTTCATTGTCAGATGAAACAGAAAGCCATCCAGTCATTAGACAGAAGGGGTAATCAGTCAAATTGTCAATCAAACACATTACAGGCTTGACAGATGTGAATCTGAGGAAAAAAATAAAACCTGGAATCTGTAAGTGTGAGTTTGTTTAGGGGGATTCTGTTTTTAATCTTCAATTATTCAAATGGCAAGGTCTCTGGATCTAACCCCTGTTGTGTGCCATATATTAATCAGAGATGTTCCTTAATCAAAAAAGAAGGATATTAATTATTGGAAGAACCCCTGATGAAAAGCCTCCTCAACGTTTGTGTTTGTCAATGATTTAATGTGTTTCTTATGTTCTCATTATAAATAAATCAAGTTAAACATGAACCAACCAGTTTTTAAAGACTCTCAACACAACTGATTGCTGTTACTGTTTCTCTTACCAATAATAATGATTTCATGTATTCTGCTCCCTAATGTTCTAAGTTAACACATATGAATGAATACTTAAAAAAGGTTGAAAAGAAAAAGGTCAAAAGTATCTGGCCTTAGATCCACTCAGGCTATATAAGATATTGAGATAGTTAACACAAATCCTTCACATGCTTGCACTGTAACAGCTCTCTGTAATCACTGGATCAGCTGAGAAATTGTCGTATTGCATTCAGATCTCAGCGTTTTCCCACTCTAACCATTTTGTAGCATTACGCCATTACCCACCAAAGCCCTTTTCTACAGTAGTAGTGTAAAGAATCACTCCCTCAGCCTTGCTCGCTCTCTCACTCTGCCTGTCAACACTCCTCTCAGATACTATCTCCACAACCCTTCACACTAATTCAGATGCACTTAACATCGGTTGGGCACACATGTTTAATGTCACCAGATGATGCATGGCGTAAATACCTATTTGCAGTGAAATTTGATAAGTGTCGGGTCAGTTTTGGTGGCTCCCTATACTTGCTTCGCTGTACAGAATACCAACGTGTGTTTGTGTGTGTGTGTGTGTCTGTGTGTGTGTGTGTGTGTGTGCGTGCGTGCGTGCGTGTGTGTGTGTGTGTGTGTGGCAGAAGGTTTGGGTTGGGCACCATATGCCTGAAACACATTTCCCCCAAACTTGAAGGTGAAAACAAAAGAGGAAACTGATAACGATGTGAATTGTTGTGACAGATGTCTGAGCGCCCCCCTCCTATTCCCCCCATCATCACCACAAAATGATAAACACACTCACACATACATTCCAAATGCTTTTCCTATGCCTCAGTGCACACAATACAGTAATCGCTGCTTTTTTTTTTTTTTTTTTTTTTGTATTCCCAGCAATAATATCCCCATTCCTCTCTATCAAACAGCAAAAAGAAAAACCTCTTCTTCTTTCTGTATGCAATTTGTCTGTGTCTCATGGTGTCCTTTGTTGTGATGAAGACACACACTTATAATAAGCACGGCCACTTAAATATCCAAGGAAGAGCATTTACATTACACAATACCAACACAAACACAATTGGCACTTGGACTGCAGCTTTTCCCAATAAAAAGTTTATCAGCGGTCCAAATTCCATTCACAACATGCATGTCTTTTTAAAGAACAGCAGTCCTCTATGAGAATGTAGCTTTGTTCTAAATTAAAGGCTTGCATTTGAAACTGGATGGAACCTTCACTACATTGTAGCCATCTCATCCCAGAGCTTGTGTATTCTGGAAGTGAAACAAATCCCTAGACATTATATTCTTCATAACAAGCCACATAGATTCAAATTCAAATGACGAATGACTAAACATGGAAAGAACTTGTGTTACACTAATTTAGAAGCACTGAATAGTAAATAGGAATATCAAGGTTGCAATGAAGTGGAAGTTGTATGAAAGTACACCCAGCATTAAGTTCAACAATCAATTTAAAAAAGTCAAATTTGTGTTGATATCTTATAGAATTCAAGAGAATATTTCCTTAGGAGTTTCGCATCCTTATGTGTCTGTTAAACTAGCCAAACCAACGCTTTTGGTTCCCGTGATTGAATGTGACTGAATAACTATGTGGCTACTCATCTGGTCATTCATCTAAGTCATTGATCCAGGGTTTAATTTAGACACAGACAGCAAAGGAGTTGGGCCTCTTGCTAATCCTCAATAAGCAGGCTAACCTTCATTACAGCCGTGACATTTTCCCATGGGGTTTTAAGAGAGAGAGAAAGAGAGAGAAGCCAGACATAATATAGAGGGCTCTCCAACATAAGGCCAGCCGCAGAGGTGTGCATGCTTCCTGGGTCCCACTCTAAGGTCTGAGGGCCATGAGGAGAAGTGACCAGACTTCTACTAGTGCAGCTGTTGATGCCAAGACCCTCATAGAGAGCCAATGTTAGTATGCTTGTGTGTGTGCAATCGGCGCACTTTAATTAAACATACATTCAGAAAACTCATACATTAGTCCACAGCTGATATGTTTGTTCTTTTAAATGTGAACATGTTTAGGCTATTTGTGCCTGCTTGTTTTCAATATTTCATTCATTATTTTTTTTTATCAGACAGCCCACTCTAAGAGCATCAGTAATGCTCATGAAGAGATCAATTTCATAAACCCATATTGATCTGACTATCAGTAGTTTTTTTTACATGTAAGCAAGTTTTTTTTCCACAGTGCATCTTCAAACTTTTGACAGCTGCGTATTTCACAGTCTTGTTGGAAAAAGCTTTTTATTTTTAACAGCAGAGAAAAAACAACACAACACATTTGTTCAGACCAGTGGTGGGATTTAAAGGTCAGTCAGCGATTCTGGAGAATGCTTGTCAGAGCCGGCCCAAGCCTTCAGGGGGCCCTAAGCGAAATATGATTAGGGGGCCCCTCTCCAATTTTAGCGCTGCTTAAACTATAGATCTTTGTTTAAATATCATTCACACACACAGTGTTTTCCGCTAGTGCCTCCACTATGCGGCTGTGCGAAAATATTAGACAGTCGAGATTCAGACCCTCTTAGGGGGGTCCGGGGGTGTGCCCCCCCCGGGAGATTTTTTTAACCTTTTTAAAGTGAAATGCATGAATCTGGTGCACTTTGAGAGGAAAATTAAGAGACTAAATCTGAGAAATCGTGTGTGAACAAATAATTTGGAGACACTGGGTCAGATGAATTAGAAGCTATTGAAGAAGGACACATGGATTTTCCATAAAAATATTAATATAAAATAAAATATTATGGGTTGGGCTTGGAGCTCTTTTTCTTTTACGGGACGTATTTCTCCGTAATATAGTGAATGTTTTTAAATGCAGTGTGAGGAACCAAGCAGAAGAACTCTGTTATCCAGCTACTGTATCTTTTTTTCCACAGACAAGGCTGACATAGGCTATAGGCTATACACAGTGCATGGGCAACTGAGGGCAGCCCCATTTCCAATTGTTTTTAAATAAACTCAATACACACTGTGCATGGATGTGAACGTGACATGATCAGATAATTTCGGATTTCCTCCGAGATGAACTAATTACATTTTTAGGCTATTAAAGGGACTCACACCCATGTTGCAATTGAGAATTACAGCACTATCATACCATCCCGCCTCCCTCCAATGCCCCCACACCCTCGTTCCATGCTTGTATCACTGGTTTCACTTCAGAGGTGTCAGGCGTCAGACTATAAGCATGAGACTAGGAGAGGAGGAGTAGGGTTTTATCCGCTCTTTATTTTCCTTCTTTCACAGGCATAGTCGCACATAGATCGCGGGAAAAGAACACAGGTTTAAACTCCGCTCGTGAGGAGACGTTACAACAGCTGTTGCGACCCGCGAATCGCTTGCAAACTATATTATAACAGCGATCGGGACTGCATGTACATACTCACACACGGGTGATTCACATTTAAACTCAGATAAACACGTTTCCATGTGGAATGATCGCTTACTGCGGCAACGCTCACACATCTGACCGAGGGAGAAGAGAAAGGAAACTAAACAGGCTCTCAGGCCGACTGACGTCACGGCCCTAACTGACTGCTATCCACACTGAACAAAACACATTTTAACACACTGTAAGAAATAACAACACTGTAACTTGAACGTTGGGGCCTTTTCTACAATGGTCGCTACTCGCTACTGTCTGCCGTGGAATCAAAACAAACCCTCTAGTTGAGAATGCGCAATACAGAAGCAGACCGCAAACAACAGGTCTGTCGGCCAATGAAATCGTTCGGTCAGAACGATTTGATTGGTTGAATTTTATATATATTTTTCATAATATTATGAGATTGAAATGATTGTTTGTTTTTACTCCTAGTGGGTCTGTCTTATATTTTAGAATGTAATTACCTTATTAATACCATTTTAACCTAATCCAAAAAAAGTGTAAAAATGCACCAAAGGTAAGAGTCGCTTTAATTATCTAGACCAAAACATTTTATTCCTTTTTTTGGATGATAACTCACATTTGCATAGTATGATGTTAATATCAAACACACAAACTAAAAAAAAAAAAAAAAAATTTTTTTTTTTTTTTTTAGGGGGCCCCCCAGGCAGTCGGGGGCCCTAAGCGGCCGCTTAGTTCGCTTATGCCTCGGGCCGGCTCTGATGCTTGTTGTCAAAATCACTGAATATCTCCTCACAATCCGCTGCCTGTCTGAACTGTGTGTGCGCTGAAAAGAAATTGTTAATACACCGAGCAGAGCAAAGGGGTATACTACGAAACAAACTCAACAGAGCCCGGCTCTCTTTTTTTGATCTGGTTCAACATAACACATACCCTCGCTCAGAGCTAACCGGTATCACGAAGGAAGTTATCAACCTCTTATGTTGAACGAGGGTTTTGGCTTCATGCTCTGTGCGCGTCCCCATGAAAGGGGGCGTTTGACCCGTCATTTGACTCTGCATCCGCACAGACTGGACTGATCTTGTGCCGCTAACTTTACACAAACGGAATGATTGCGAGCAGCTGAGTAAAACAAAAGTGTGTCGCCAACTTCATTCAAGAGGAAGAGTTTGTCAGTCTGAATTATTACAGCAGAAAACAGAGAACTGAAAAAACTCTTACTGCAAATAAGGAGAGTGGAATGCTGCCAGCATGGAAATGATTTATTTATCTTGCCGATCGTTCTCGCAGTGCGTAACATGATTATAAAACAATGAAACGTTGAACTTGGATTTAAACACTATACCATTTAGCCTAATATATATAGGCTACTTTGCTATATTTATAGCACTACGCCTATAGTCCCACACTTAAGAATGCAATTTAAGTCTGACACTGTCCCCAAATGAATAGCCTATGGAAAATCACTTTAGTTTTGGGCCACAGCGTAATGAATACAATTTTGATTTAGACTATTAGCCTTTTATTTGAATCTTACAAATACCAATAGGCCTACATTAAAAAACTTGAAGTCTGTATTTTTCAGACAAATATGAATCTACTGTGAGAAGCTTAACCTGCGAGTTTGCAACGATGTCCGAACTGTGACAGCTGTCACCTGTCAAGTCCCAACTGTAAGCGCTACTGATGAAAAGAAAGAAGCCCACAGTGAAATAATGTTGCAACCTGTGATTTTTTTATAGAATGCTTTATTAAGAGCCAGTGTGTGCAGATCGCCAGGTAAAATCATTTGAGGTGAGAGCATAGAGTGGCGCTGCATACAGTAGTTCTAGGCTATTTAAAATGTTCTGAATCAATAACTGTATGTATGTGGCAAAAAGCCCCAGCGATGTGACAGAATCAAATCAGTTTTATTTGTATAGCCCAAAATCACAAATACATTTGTCTCAGTGGGCTTTACATTTCATACAATATGATATATGTTACAATATGATACAATATGACACCCTGCCCTTACACCCTTAGCTCGGCTGAGAAAAAACTCCCAGTAAAAACCCTTTACCGGGAATAAAAAAACAATTTAAGAAATCTCAGAGAGTCGACAGCGTAAAGGATCCCTCTCCCAGGACGGACATACTGCAATAGATGTCATAAGTAGAGAAAATCACGAAGGAATTTGATCATTGACCAGGTGATTACATGGTAATACTAAGTAAAGTGCGAATAGTGTGGATGCAGGAAGACTTCAGATGCTGCCAGAGGATCCACTCCGTCTTGTCTCCACCAGGGAAAACTAAGGTTTCCATCGCCGGGATTACATCCCACGTCTCCAGGTGGCGTCCTTAACCACTGCAACATCTTTCGCGTTGATGGTCCATTCTCAGATGTTACCGGAGGGGGGACCAGATCCACACCGTCTCGTCACGACCAGGGAAAACTGGAAGAGGACAGACAGGCAACCAGTGAGCAAATCAAAAATTAATTTAAAGATTGAACAAGCAAGCGAGTAGAAAGAGTACTATCCTGATGGACGATGAATCAGTGGTGATGTGAGGCAATAGCAGGCGGGGAGCATCCGTTCCCAGGACAGCTGATTCCGCACAGAACTCGAAGTCAGTCGAGTAGCATGGAGAGTGCTTGGTAGACAGAGGGAGAGAACCCCCGGGGCAACGCTCAGCAATCATGGAAGATAGACAGAGGAGAACAAATGTCAGAGAAATGGTATCAGTTATGCAATTAGCGTCGGCAGGACAATTTTTCAGTGGGAGGACAACCGGTACTCAGGCCCAGACAAACCGAGACCGAAGCAGCTCCGCAGGCTGTTATTAATAACGCTATGACAATGTTAAACAAAATGAACACAATTAACATTAAATTACATTGATTTACACTCTACCATTCCCCACCTACACACAATCGGCGCCAGCCCCCCAGACCCAGAGCCTGCCCCCCAGCACCCCGCCCCCAGAGAGCACGCCCCAGTGCGGCACTAGTCCAGTGGAGGACCGGGGCCATAGATAGAGAATAGAGTATAGAATAGGGAAATAGCCAAATGCACCGCTGCCACGAGGAGCAACCACAGCCGAAACCCAGTTCACTCTGCTATAAGCCTTATGTCACGGCTTTGTTTCGTTCATTATATTACTGATCAATAAGTTTACTTATTTAACGAGTTTCCTCAGTGAGAATGTATCGCTCAGACAATATAGTCAGGTCCGCGGGATTTCCAAATGTGTAGTTTCCTTAAAGGGCAGCGCTCTAAGAGCCGAATGTTAGCTCAAATTCTGAAACAAAAACTGGTCTGAGCAGGTTAGCCGTGCAGCCTCTGTTACCACGGTGATCTAGCCAGGTGAGAGAGAGAGCCACCTTTCGTGATACTGAAAACTCTGGCTTCAGACTCAACGGACCTCGCTCAGCCCTTAATCTCGCTTTGTAGTATACCCCTCAAGTCACTAGGCAACTGCGCAAAAAAACAACAAACACAAAAACACACAGAAGAAGTAGCATTATAGCGTTCATAGCTTAGTGCTGCACTCGTATTGTTGTTTTTGACTTTCACTAATGCATACGCCTCTAACTTGGTTTATTCGGCTAAAGCACAACCGGTAGGCCTACTGTATGTCATCTTGCGGCGTTAATTCCTTTATAATAGGTCATGCGTCAATAGCGAGCATCGCATGCAGTCACAGTGTGAAGGCAACGTGATAGTTTCAGTTTCAATGGATAAAGACACAATCTCCCATGATCCCGGGCAACATTATGACGTCATCAAATTCCGTCTTTTGTTATTGTTTCCATCCTGAGCCCTCTGGCTCAGGATGGAATTACATTGTACTGGATTTTTTCAGCGCACACACAGTACAGATGAGTACTTGATCATGAGAAGATATTAAATGATTTTGACAAACAAATATTTTAAGAGGAACAATACCTTCCATGGCTGAACCGAGTAGGAAAAAAGCGCTTCCTACAGAAGCTCAAACTTTATATTCATAGAAATGCATTTCCACCTAGGCTGTGGAAGTTACATGTGAGTTTGGGGTCTTTTAATACAAGCACAGTTGAGAACAATGATTACATAATAATGAAACATGCTTGGATTTGAATGAATGGACATTGAATCAATTCTTTGATAGATATTGTATTTGGTCTTAATTTTAAAGTCAGCATCTGCATCAAGAAAAACAGACATCTAGGCCTGGTTGCTCTAGCTTCTGCACTATATGGTTAGGTCATACAAAGAGTCTGTGTGCTGTGAGAAATGTGTGCAACATGAATTCTGAACACCTTGAACTTGATTGTTGAAGGGGAGTGATCACTCCTGCTCGTACCGCAGATAGGTCTATAGAGAATCTATGATAAAACACAGCAGATGAGAGATACTCACCGAGAGGGGACTAACTCCTATCTGTCCACATGAATACATGGCTAGTTTTTTTTTCCCCAAATAAGGATTTATGTTGTATTGGAAACTACAGTTACGCTTCATGTAAAATGTGTATATATATATATAGATAAAAGGTATATATATACTGTACTGTATACTGTATATACACTCACCAGCCACTTTATTAGGTACAGCGGTTCATTTTCTTTTACTAATCAGCCAATCACATGTCAGCAACTCAATGCATTTTAGGCATGTAGACCTGGACGGGACAACTTATTGAAGTTAAAACTAGCAACAGAATGGGGAGGAAAGGGGGTTTAAGTGACTTTGAACATGGCAATGTGGAGGGTGCCAGACGGGCTGTTCTGAGTATTTTAGAAACTGCTGATCTATTGGGATTTTCACTCTAAACCATCTCTAGGGTTTACAGAGAATGGTCCGAAAAAGAAAAAATATCCAGTGAGCGGCATTTGTGTGGACGTAAAATGCCTTGTTGAAGTCAGAGGTCAGTAGAGGATGGGCATACTGGTTCGAAATGATAGAAAGGCAACAGCAACTCAAATAACCACTCGTTACAACCAGGGTATGCAGAATACCATCTCTGAACGCAAAACACAACCAACCTTGAAGCAGACGGGCTACAGCAGAAGACCCCACTGGGTGCCACTCCTGTCAGCTAAAAACAGGGAACTGAGGCTACAATTCTCACAGCATCACCAATATTGGACAATAGAAGATTGAAAAATCATGCCTGGACTGATATGCCTCGTGTGAATGTGTATGATTGCTGTATGTTTGAGGTGGTGGTCGGAGGGGCCGTAGGCGCTGAATGGCAGCCACGCTTCCGTCAGTCTGCCCCAGGGCAGCTGTGGCTACTCTCGTAGTTTACCACCACCGGTATGACTGTGTGTGAACGAATTGAACCTGGAACCCTGTAAAGCGTCTTTGAGTGCCTAGGCAATAAAGCGCTATATAAAACCACCTATCAATTATTATTATTATTATTATAAGTCTCGATTTCAGTTGCGACATTCAGATGGCAGGTTCAGAATTTGGCGTAAAAAACATGTAAGTATGGATCCATCCTGCCGTGCACCATCAACCATGCCATGTTCAAAGTCACTTAACCCATTGATGACGGCTGCTGCGCGATGCCACATTGGCTCTCCTGCCTGATGCTGCATCGCGCAGCATTATTACTTTATCTAATTTTCATGGCATTCCCAGCATAGAATGCACTGTCATTGGTTCAAATACACATGAGATGGGTTTTGTTGATTTTTTAAGACCACGTGACCACCCAAAAGTTGTGTGGTTTGCCGAAAATCACGCCAATCAAAAAAATAAAAAATAAAACAAAATAATAAAAAAAATACGCCGGCTATGTCGGCGACAGAACAGTTAGTGGCGTTTGGTGCGCAGAATCAAGGTCTACTATAGGCTACTGACGAAAATCACACAACACATTGCATCTATTTATTAACAATATTTAATAATTTTCTAATTCATCTAATTTTGACGATTTTTTTGAAATATTTGTTGGTTGGTAAGCGCTTAGGGAGCATGTTTAAATAAAACCTGTGAACCTTAACTTTTAAATGTATTTTATTTCATGTTTCTATGTGCTACACAGGCTTAGATATTAAGGTTTTGGTAGACTTGGCAATTCGTACTATTTTTTCAGAAAACCCTCAGGCATTAAGGACATGCATCCTAGATTGCCATAGTCATCAATGGGTTAAACCCCCTTTCTTCCCCATTCTGATGCTTGGTTTGACTTCAGTACATTGTCTTGACCACGTCTAAATGCCTAAATGCATTACATTTTTGCCATGTGATTGGCTGATTAGCTTTTTGTTTTTATAAGCCATTGAACAGGTGTACCTAATAAAGTCTATATTTAGACAGAGTAGGTCACTCTCCCCAAAATACTCAAGCTTGTTGCTACGCCTATGCAATTTATAAGGTATCCTTGCCATGCATCATTTTGTTTTTCACCTGTTAAAACATTTATGGGCTTTCATAAAGAAACACACCATTAAGGTTGAGGGGCTCTGCAGTAAGTATGGTGTTAATAAATCATGTTTAATAAAAAGAGACATCCAAACATAGTCCCCAACCCAGCAAGCATGAATATTTAGCTGCATCTGGAAATAACAGAGCAACTTTCAACATATGATGAGGTGATGGTAAGGGGATAGACCTACCTTTAAAGGGCTATGTTGGTCAGACATACATGACAGGGAGCCCCTATCATGCTCACTCTGGCATATCAAGAGCCTGAAATACCTGAATACTGTTTTTCGATTATACAGTTAACATTGGCATTGATACTAAATATTGACTTAAAAATTAAGAGATCAACTTATATTAAATCCCATTCATATAAATTCAGCAGGTATTGGCCAAGAGATTTTATAGTTGTCATTTACCCTGCAATGATTTTAGATAACATCCAAATATTCCTTAAGTCTCTATTATTTGAACATAAAATGAAATGCAAACTAAATGATTAAAGACTTGTAGTGTCAGTCATTTGCAGAGCGTGCAGCGTTGAATCTACATGTTGCACACATCAGGCATCATTTGAATGTTTGACAAGAGAGAATCTAGTGAGCTACTGTGAACGTGAACATGTATCCTAATGCTATAACAGCTTGTTTTGTTGCCTTCTCTGCAGATGGAGGTGGATGCAGACGATAAGCGCCATCGCACACGGTCCAAAGGTATCTGCACTCATACACACAGACACACACACACACACACACACACACACACACACACACACACACACGCACACGTACACACACATACACATATGTACACACAGCGCCACTGCCATTCAGGGTGACCTTCAATCCCCCAGCACACACATGCACAGTCACACGCACATAGTACTGTACACACACCGCTGCACTAATCCCAGACTGTCACAGTTGAGTTGCCTTTTCTCACTGCTCTGTCTCTTTTCCCGTCTTCCTCTTTTTATAAATCTGGCAAGGATCAGAATCAGGTTCCAGAGTTTAAAATGGAAATTGTACCACAGTGACAAAAGCTATACAGTGGCTAAACTAATTATGGAACTCTGCGTTGACACAGAGACGACCAATCAACTACAGGGACAGTTTCCAAAAGTCAAATCTTCTGTCACTGCTGACCAGATGTGTTCATCAAGAGCAGTGATGCACTGGTTCACATGTTAACATCAGTGATGCTGCAATTGGGATCAGACTGTGTTTTGCTTGTGTGACATGAGTGATCCACTGTGCATGATGTGTGGAGGATACAGGACAAAAGTCAAAAGCCTCATCAGACCCTCACAAGCCCTGTGCACAGCTGCTGTGTTAACTGACCCTGGTCCTGCTTTAGACCGACAGCAAGCGCTTCACTGACCATCACATGTGTTCTGGATTCAGGTTAACACTTAATATTGAGGGAAAGACATTGACTTTCTTCTCAATTTTGGAGTCATTTGATTTATTGATTTATTTATTGGTTTAGTTCAGGGACATTGCACACTAATCAACATGCAAAATGAAAGTGAGCCAGAGTTTGCCTAAGAGGCTAGTTTTCATCTGTTGTCCCCTGCCAGATATTTAAAAGGCAACCTGAAAATTAGAGAAATAAAATGCATGTATAAACAAAGTCAACAACATAGTCGACTCAGAAAATACAGTAACACATAGTAAGAATGAATTGACAGACTATGGCAAACAAACAATAAAATAAGCAGACAGTAAAACACAGCGTACATTAAACATTATAGGAAAGTGCACAAAACAGTAGATAAGAGCAGGACAAACACAATATTTGTAATGATGACTGGTCATTACAAATATTGTGGGGTTGTGGGGGAATACCGTTTCTCATATATGTACCCCCTTGATCCTCAGTCCCCCCTACAGTTATATATTTTCTTACTAACTACTAACGTTACTAAGCGCTCTGTCCTCTCTCAAGCATCTGAAGAGAAACCGCCATGTTTTGATCAGAGGACCCTCTTGATGCATATTTCATTTGCTCTAACTTTAGAGAGTGTGTAACATCTTTGACCGAACACAGTATTAGGTAGTGACCATTCCTCCTACATCAAGTGGATCAGGCACTTTGTAAGCTATGGCCACAAGGCCCTTGTTTTATTGAGTTACACGTGTCCTCTGCTCTAAGGCTAAAGAGAGAACAAATGTGTGAGTGGAGGACTGGCACTGAAATCACCATCTTGGCTTTGTATCCAAACTCACTATATCATTTACTTGTTTGCAATGTCCCTTTATATTAAATAATTTGGTAGTTTACTCTGTAGAGAGCAACACATTCTTGTTTATGACACATGTGACGAAATGACTTGAGTATGTCTATTGGGATAGAGCCTTTTCACTGTAGATATGTTTGACTTGTCAAAACAGGAAAAGCACACATGTAAGTAATAACATTAACAATACCTCCATTCCAACAAGTGAACCACATCACCAGAAGTGGAAGGAAACCATCATTAAGTTTACTAATGCTTTTCTTCTGTGTCTGCTTGGAAAAGAGTATTTTTTTAGGGCTCTATAAACTAAATTGCTCACTTAGGCCGAGTATTGGCAAGGACTTGACAATACGGTGCACATGCTCCCAATATGATGTATTGTGTTACATTACAATAAGATGTATATTGTGATATCTTTCTACATTCCACTTTGTATTTAGAAGGGGCCGCTCTTCATTTTGACATCCGTGTCAGCCTTGTTGCTTCCAGGTTGTACTCTGCCACAACATGGGGAATGACAACCGGTAATACCAGGCAACTAGCCGTACAGCGTCATCTACAGGAGTGGAGGTTGTAGTTAACAAAAAAACACGCAGAAGTGATAATTGAGTCGGATTACTGTCCTATTGTGTTGCATCGTCAAACACGACTAAGTCCTTGGGCTGGCCCTCACTGTCAGCTATGTGGAAATAACGTTATCAGTTCAGGACTCCCTCTCTCTTGTGATTCGCTGGTACATGTTAAATTTGAAGGGCAACAACCAATAAGAAGACTGAGTATCGACGTAACAAGTTTTCTGACCTATCGCTGAAATTTGGTCGCTCACACACTCATTCACTCACTCAATCACTCAGCGTCATTCGCATGTGTTGGGCTGGCCTCGCTCTGCCGCCAGCACTAAAACTAGTACTCACCTGGATGTGTATGGTCAGTGTGCTTTATTGTTATCCCATGCTGATGTCAACAGCTACTGAAACCAATCAGAGACTCCTCCCCACTGAGGTAGGAGAAAGTCCACATTGAACTGGGGGAGAGAAATGAATGTGAAGCTAGCACCACACTTTTCAGGCTATACAAATTAGCCCTGCCTATACACTGAAACACATGTGCATACCCTGCTTAATAGCAAAAGTTCACTTAAAGCCCTTTTACATTTACATTGCACATTTTTATATATCAGATAAAGATAACCCACTTCTGAGAATCAGTCTTTTATATGTTCATTCCCGGTTGGCTTTCCTATCTTATGAGGTACTAAATGATAAACACAGGGTAAGGATGGTTTTTAAAATAAAAATATGTATTGCTTATCAGTTGTGTTGTGACACAAATACAGCTTCTACAAGTTCTACATGTTAGCATGCACAAGTCAGTCCTGTTTCATAATCACCCTATCTCTCTCTCTCTCTCTCTCTCTCTTTCTCTCTCTCTTTCTCTATGTCTGTCTCCCTCCCTCTCCTCCTCTCAGTGCCTGTGGATCCAGCATTAACAGAGCTTTTCAGGTCAGTGGAATTGAAACAGATGCACTGCACTGCTACACAAACAAACAACACACACCCAGAAGCATTGCTAACACAAATGAACAGACAGGAGGAAAATAGCCACAGTTGCAAACACATACTTGTACACACACACACACACACACACACACACAGTTTGGCCTGCCCGTTGTCTTAGTGCTGAGATAGTCAAACAGTGTGTGGCTGGACTGTCACCTTATTACCAGACAGAGGCTCTCTTCTGCTGTGATATGATAGCAGCCCCTCACTAAGCCACCCTCTTTCTCTTTATTTATTTAACTTCTTCCTGATTTCCCTCTCTATTTTTCTGTTCCACCACGAGATACTTCACTTCTGGATAATTCACTTCTTTCTCTCTGTCTAGTTCTCCTTCTCCCTCCTTTTTCGATGTCACAAAACAGCTACAAACGCAAAACCCTCCTGTAATACAATGTGCCCACGTTAAATATTGAATGAGAACCGTTTTCTCCTCTTTTAATGTTCCATCTAGACAAGCTAAATAATTCTGTTTTTGTCTCATTTACTTGACGTTATTTAGCACTATAGCCAATTATCAATTCATTACCCATGCAGCACTGCTCCCTCTCTCTTCCTACGCCTACAGCCACATATCTCGTCGGGTGATTTTAAGTGGGTGGAAGGTAGAACACAACTTTATTTTCAAAATTGAAGGTTCTTCTTCTCGCTGGAAAAGTTGTTTCCAAGTAAAGGTTTTAAAGCGTTAGGATAAGCCCTAAACTTACAGTGCAATGCATGTGAAACGACCGCAGCTATCCTTTACATGTTGTCTATGAAATAACATGTGATAAATGGTTTACTTGCACAAAAGCTTATTGACTTGACGTGTTATGTTAGCCAGTCTGTCTGTCTGTCTGTCTGTCTGTCTGTCTGTATGTCTGTCTGTCCACTCTAGTGGTTAAGTTTGTTAATATTAATAAGAATAATATATACTATTACAAACAGAGTGTCTGTCAAGTATAATCTGTTTTAGTCATTCAAGGGTGGGTATGTGCCCTCTACCTGTCTTTGCAAGTTTGTTTCCACCCCAGTAATGTGTGCATTTAAGGTTGTCCTTGGCTGTGTGTTAGGGGTGGTTGCAGCTACGATAAGGGGTTCCTGCCCACCTATATATCAATAAATAATATTCCACCTGGAAGATTACTGTGTAGCCCTTAGCTGATATTCACAGATAGTACAAGGTGTACTCTCCCTGCTCTCTCTCTCTCTCTCTGGTCCTTTCTCCCTGTTCTGTCAGTATCCTCTCCCTCTCTGTCTCTCTATCTCTCCCCTCTCTCTCCCTCCCTCTCTGTCTCCCACTCTCCCTCCCTCTTTTTCTCTCTCTCCCTCTCTCTCCCTCACACTCTCCCTCCCTCTCTCTCTCCCTCTCCCTCCCTTTCCTTCTCTCTCTCTTTCCCTCTCCCTCTCTCGCTCTCTCGCTCCCTCTCTCTCCCTCCCTCCCTCTCTATCTCTCATTCACTGTGCTGCTGCCTGTGGATAGTAATTAATCAGTGGATCGATGTGAAGCCTATCTCCAGGCCGAGGCGTCTATAATGTCGATAATGCTGCTGGATGGCCTCTCTCTCTCCCCCCGGAGAGCTGATAGTCTTTGGGATGAACCGCCTTGACTTTGCATTGGGCCAGGCTGGGGCTGTGTCGGATAGGCTGTTGCTGCTATGCTGTGTGTGTGTGAGCGTGATTCTATGTCTTTGTATGTGCTTACCCTTCTTTTTGTGAGCATTTACCCACAAACAGAAAACACACACAGAGGACTGTGTTAAAATCTAGTGCAGTACCCTTTCTGGGTGTACCCGTGCCACCAGATTGGTTTTGTTGCACATCAATTGGCACTGTTTACGGTAGAGACGCACTGTGGTCCGGTTTGACCACTCCAATCATTGCTACTATAACTACTGTGGATAGACGCTCACCTAAGTCCGGCTGGCTTGACTGGGTTTTTCGCAGTTTTCTCCAGAACTGCTGATCCAGACAAACTCCACACGGTGCTGCCCTCCCTTGGGTCCTCAGCGATATACCTACCAACTATGGAGTAGATTGGGTGAACGATTGAAAGAAAATCCTTTTTCACTTCTTAATACCTGGCTCAAAATGTGTCGGAAGCTGTTGGCAGAGCTTTCTGCTTTCCCCATAGTGAAGTTACATGTTGTTACATTTAACTCTTAACTCTACAATTTCTTTATACAGTGGATAGAATTGATTTGTATTTTCTGTAGCGGCACCAACATAATAGTGTTCACATAGTTCTGGTGGGAACATAGATTCTTGAGAAGTCACTATCACAACTTTAATGTGTTACAATACAGAGCAGAGAACGGATGATTTGCTAAAAATACAATATAGAAAAACAACTAGAACACCTGTGAAGCAAACCAATTTTAGTTTGACTTAAGCAAAATAAAATAATTAAGCCAAAAGTCAATTGGAATGGAACCACAAATATGCAGTTATAGACTTTTTGAAGAATATTCTTCTTGGACATATTGATGTATGTATAGGTACTTTCATCATGAATATATATTATTGCTAGACCAATACACCCTTCCGGCGTGGATATCTGCTGATATTAACGTAACTGCAGATACCAGATACATCATTATCTATGTCAGCTGATAAGTATCAAGACATCTTTTTCATTGTTTGTCTAGCAGAAAGCACTGCAAAGCACAGTTCCATTCTTATGGGATTGTTATCACATATGTTTCTTAGTGGTGTGTGTATCAGTGTGTGAAAGAAAGAATCCTTTGTCTTTGTTTAAACTTCACATTTTCAGTCTTGGTATCTGCCTGAGAAAACCCAGTAACGTCATATTAACTGCCATAAAGTTCACAGCGTGGATACAACAGCTGGATTCCATTCACACATCAGGTCAAGGTCCAGGTTTGATGTGGGAAGAAGCGTTGTAGATTGGGTTATTAGCAGGCGCCCTATGTGTGTGTGTGTGTGCATGTGATTGAAGTCTTCACAGCAGCAGCAAGTAGGATTGACATGCAAAGTAAAGACATCCCTTTCCATTCAAAGCTCCAATTACATGCTTGAATTTCCTTTATGAAAGAAAAGGGGAAAAAAAGCTAGATTCAACAAAGACTCCCATCTCAATAAACCTCACCATGGTTTTCATACCTCAAGTCTGGTGGGGGAGGGGCTGTGCTACACAGACAGCTCATAGCATAAACATTCCTCTCCACATCTCTTTTTGTCATTTGCATACTTACAGTCCGCCATGCTAATCATGTTTATTGTGGTGTATTAGTAGTATGCATGAGCTCAATATGGAGCGATAGCACAGCGCCACACACTGCATGGCACATGCACTGGGTAGAAACTGCCCCGTCGTCCTATTTCTGGAAATATGTGGCTTTTCCTGCAGTAATCCAACTTGCTAATTATGGTGCAAAGTGAATAAGTGAATTTAATTTGTTCAATTCTTAAAACATTTTTGTGTTTTATGGTTTATGGCTATCAAGTGCACTCCCATCATAAAACACTACTGAATAAACCATTCTGCAAACTAATGGATGGACGACTAAGGCATCTATTAGTTTGAGTATATGTATCACAAACTGTTTTTTTGTGTAAAAGTTACCCACCTTGAAAACCTTTACACGTTGATATCCGAGAGTCAAAGGCTAGCTATGTCCAGACTGCAAACTATTCACGCCCTTATTTGCGTGAATCAAAAAAATCCAGGGAAGGCAAATCCAGACTTGCACAATTTTCACCTTGAGCATGGAGATTTCATTGTTGGTGCCTTTGCTAGCTTTAGCTGTGATGTGGTTGAGAACAGTTAAGTAAGGTGGATAACAGCTAAAGCCCTCTTTTTCTTTTAGCCCGTCAGATTTCTGCTTCCAATAAAGAAGACATAAGGTTGTCCTCTATCACCCACCGGCCCAATGAGAGGGGCGTTCACTCCTGGCCCCAGCTTTTAATTGGTCGGTGTCAGGGCTGAAACATGGCCGAACAGGAAATGATCAAGTTAATGAAACGTTTTAATTATTCAACATAATTGTGGAATGTGACTAGCGCGTGTCGGTGAATCCCTGGCCCTGGCTGTTCACACAAGGTGTCCCTCCAACACACACACAGTCTCTCTCTCTCTCTGTCTCTCTCTCTCTGCCTCTCTCTCTCTCTGTCTGTCTGTCTGTCTGTCTGTCTGTCTGTCTGTCTGTCTGTCTGTCTGTCTGTCTGTCTAAATTCCCTTTGTCTTCCCCCACATTGAACACGTGCTTTCCCATGGTGCTCTCCCCCTCATCCCTATTAGGCGCCATTCTCCACAATGATAGAACGAGCCAGATCAGTCCATGTTATAATTACTTGCCCTTGTCTGCTCGGGGTCGTTACTCTGAGCCGTCCACCTTAGCCCCCTATCAGTCTGTGTTGCCCGCTGACCTCCAGCCCCTGCAGCCATACTGCACATCGCTGCAGTGCTGACTTTTACTGGCACATTCAGACCAAAAAAACTGGGGAACACCAGCATTGAAAAAGAAAGAAAAAGTATTTTCTCTCAATCTCACATACCCACCCACGTGTGTCTCCATGTTGACACTCCTCTCCTCTTTTCTCCTTCCTGCCCCCTTTTGAGTTCCTCTCTCCTGTCTCTTCCTTCCGATTTGTCCTTCTTTCCTTCCTTCCCCTCTTCTCTCATCCATCTCTGTGGGCTGTCTCCGGCAGAGCTAATTCCCTCTTCAGATGGCACCGCTCTCATTTGCATACTTATCAAAGTGTTTGGACGAGCCGACAGAAGCTAGTAGGAAGGTGGGGGTCATTAATATGTTAATTAGCCCCCACCCATCCCCTTTTCCTTCAAACACTGGTGCACCATCCGTATCCTCCACCTCTCTCTCGCTCTCTCTCTGTCTCTCTCTCTATCTCGCTCTCTCTCTCCCTCTCTCTCTCCCTCTCTCTCTCTCTCTCTCTCTCTCTCCGTTTCACACGCTGCCTTTGACTGTTTGAACAGGCTCAGCAGCATTGCTAATGCCATAGGAATCTGTAGACTTGCACACATGGGGGTTAGGGTGGGTTCATAGCCATATTATATATTATATAGTGTGTGTGTGTGTGTGTGTGTGTGTGTGTGTGTGTGTGTGTGTGTGTGTGTGTGCGCGTGTGTGTTTAAACTATACCATCAATTACATGCCTACAGTCACAGATTAGCGACATTTGTTATTGTGTTCATTGGATATTTTAGAGCCAAAATATGATGTAGTTGCACCATTGATTTTCTATACACCCCCCTCCCCCCAACTTTGATCGTCCAATCCTAGCCTCAGCAGTTGAAATTTAGCATGACACTCTTGTCAAGCCTTGGATTTGATCCACATGCCAATGTGAGTTAAAAGTGATAAACTGTAGGTTAAGAGTGTGAGAGGTGGCAGTATCCTTTTTAATAATCTTTCTGAGACCAAACACCGAACATACTGAATATAATAGAATAAAATAGATTCCACACGTTTATCTGTTCTAATCTAAGCTTCAATTGTCAGAATACTAACTATTGTAGTCACCAAGTTTGTATATTACTTCCAAAGCCAGGGAGCATACCATTACATTAGTTTGCTTGCTATATATTATGCTAAAAGAATGTTTATGACTATAACACTCGCTTTGGCTTGTTTCTCAAATTGGTTGTCAACACAGTTGAGACATGAGCAATTCAGTCCCACTCTTAATGTGTTCGGGGAAGTTTACATTTCAGCAACCCCAGCCAATATTACTACTAAGATAGCCTTACGTTTTCATTCCTTTTCCCTTATAGCACTAAAGGAAGAACACATCGTTAGACAGTTCAAACTAGCATGTATGATAGGCAGCCATAACATGGTTGTGCTTGGAGAAAGAATAACAGTTTGATGTTACATTCTTCCTGATACTTATAATAGGTGGACTAACTAGCGCCACACTTCAATTCAAGAAAATCAGCCACAATTATCGATGTTAATTGCATACAAGCTGTGCAAGAACAGAAAGCTTGCCATTCATGGCAACAGGGGGTAGGGGCTTTGTGAACTGTCAATTACTAACTCTAAACCCACCATGCAGTTTGAAGCTTGTTCCAAAGGCACATTTCCATCAGACAGTTCTAAAAAATCTACAAACTGGCAGTTGACATGGCACAGAGATTCACACTAAGCACAGTCTCTCATTCTACAGAAGACTTGACCTGCATTCCAAATCACATACTCTTTCTTTTCACTACACTACATACTAAAGTACAGAAGAGTTTAAAAAAAATCAGATAAGGAAGATTTTTTTTCATTATGTTGAGAAATGTTGAGAATAAAAACAAATGCTCCAAAATGCTATTGGAGTTAGTGGGGCATTTATGTATTTTCAGCATACCACAATTGACGTGCATTCATTGGGCCATCCTAAATCTTTTTTTTTGGCATACTAAATAGTAGGGCAGTATGGAAATTGGAACACAGGGCCTATGTGCACACTGTACAGGATGCTGTTTCCACGTCAGTTAAAGTAACATTGATTACAATAACTGTCCTACAGAGAGGTCGCGGGGATCAGTAGTTAAGTCACTCAGCCGAAGGTGAGGGACATCTTGTTAATTCTGATTTATCTGCTCACGAGTAAAGGTTACGGGGTCATTTCTGTGTCGGCTGTTGTAACAAGGTTTGGTTGGCAGGGTGTTGCAGATTACTCAACATGGATACAGGTGATTGACTGAGGTGCTTACAACAAGCAACTGTGTCTGACAGTAATTAAAAATGGCATGGGGAAGTTAGAAGCAAGTGTTGGGCTGGAGGGCATCTTTGGAACTGATTTTTTCTGATTTAAACCTGAATCTACAGTGTATGGATGGATACTGTAAACCGGTAAAACAGAGGTCAGTTGCTCCTGGAATGAAAGGGAAACATGAAAATAAATCAACACTGGTCTGTGGAACAGGGAGGTAACTATGGACTCAAGTGTTTTCTAAAGTAGGTTTGAATAATTGAACCAGGAGAGAGTGAAGGCAGAGGAACCTTTAGAACATTCCTTCTCACCAGTTCTGATCTGAGCTTTTCAAGGACTTTAACAAGTAGGAATCCTAACATCCACTTCACTTAACATGCTCATGTCGAGTGGACTTTCTTTCAGTCTTGCTTTCACCTCTACGGCCTCTCTTCTGTAATGTGTGTCGCTGTGCCAAGGGGCTGGCTTTCTCTCTTAGTATTATGTGTGGTAGGAAAGAGACAGCGGTGTGTTATCACAGAGCCATTTAGAGATGAACAGTGTGATTTTTACAGCAAGAGACAACACAGGCCACTGACGCTCTCTGTTTTGCACACAAAATTGTATTGTATTGCGTACGGAAAGGGGAAAGGAAGGGAAAGGAAGAGTGGTTAGAAAAAGTGAGCTGAGGAAAGTCTTGGCCTCGTTCAAAGCAACCACCAAAGCCTCCCAGATCCACACGGCCTGGCATCTAAATCAAATACTGTATGTCTCTCTGTGCCAAACCAAGAGGGCGTTCAATTTGAACCACGCAGGACATACTTAATAATTACTCTCACTTTGAACGCAATTTTCTCGACCGGGGTTATTGATTGACAGATTGTATCCATGGTGTCAGGGGGCCCAGCCACGCCCCCTCCTGACGACGGCAGAAATGAAAGAACAGCAGGGGGCTAAATTACACCTTAGTAGAGACCTGTGGCAAGAGGGCAGGAAGGAGAGAATGATGAATGAGGAAAGGATCAGAACAGAAAGGTAGAGGGTGAATCACGTGGGAGCATGAAGATGATTGGAGGAACAGCTCGGAAATACATTTGTAGCCGCACACAAGCACATGAACACACACACACACATGCTGGCAGACACACAAACATATTCACTGAGGTAATGGGCACGCAGTTATATCGGAGTGCAAAGGGAGAGACACTTAAATGCCATCTCCACAGTTGGGATGCTATTTACTCCCATACACACACACACACACACACAGAGTCTTATCTGCGCTCTCTGTCATGCTCTCAAAGCAATCTGCCTGATATGAGAGTAGCAAGCAAGCAAGCAGCAGAGTGGCATTCTAAGGGTATCCACATTGGAGCTCAACAACAGCTGGAAGACTATAAAAGTGACATATCATTGGTTGGTACACGTTTTAAAGGACAACAGTAGGCGAATACCTGGTATATGGCTGGACCACAATTAAGTTCTGTAGTGTACAGTAGTGTGATATTGTTAATCTAACTGTGTTTAAATAGATACAAACAAAAGAAGGTAGGCTTAAAAAGCTTGTCACACAATAAGCTTTTGTTGGACTTATATTTGAGGTAGTTTATGTATCCATACCACGTTTACTAACCTGTCTCTTTTCTTAATTGTTTTAGTGTTTAGGACTGCAGGTCACCCACCCTGCCTGCAAACACAAGTAAATCATAAATTACTTTATTAACATGCGATTAGCAATATTCTTACAGCGGGTATTGTGGTACCTTTCTTGTATCAATACACAGTGGCCCACTAAGTGTTTGCTGGTCAGACACATGATGTACTGTAGGTTTACCTCTATCTGGGTGAAGTGTTGCCGGCCTGGCTTCAAGGGGCCTCGACTGGAGCAGAGCCTTCAGAACAAGCTCTTCACCTGCAGAGAGAGAGAGAGAGAGGCAAAGGGCAATACGCTGACGCACACACGTTCACACGTACATTCACACCTACGTACGCTCTCCCAATGTGCACTGACATACATGTAGACATATAAGACGCACACACACAAACACACACACACACACACACACACACACACACACACACACAACCTACTTCACATGTAGAGCAGCGTTCCCAGATGAGTGCCTGTCTCTCCAACCTGGCAATTTCAGCGGAAAGGGAATCCAGCTAAAGTACACAGTGCGACATGCTGATTTCACAACAGGGTGGTTGAATAGCAGAATGGCCTCACTACAGCTCTCGTTACTGATCCGGCAAGATCCAACTCATCTATTTCAATAGCACTCCATCGTTCACACTTGTACGTGCATATAAAGATGGAGCTAGATTGCAGAAGTGCCAGTTTGTTTTACAGCCTTGCTGCAGCAGTGCTGGGTTGTCGCTGTGACTACTGTTAACCTAATGCAGGAGTCATATCTATTCTACGTACCTCTATACTCAAAAGCACTGATACATTACATACAGCTCTGGAAAAAATGAAGAGACCACTCCAAATGTTCAGTGTCTCTCGTTTTACTTTTTATAGGTATATGTTTGAGTAAAATGAACATTTTGATTTTATTCTATAGACTACAGACAACATTTCTACCAAATTCCAATACATTTTTTGTCATTAAGAGCATTTTCCATAAGTTACGTAGAGATAAAGAGTAAAGAAAAATCCAGACTGGTCTCTTAATTTTTTCCAGAGCTGTATATAGAAACATTACGCCCATGCACACACCACCATCTGACGGTGATGTTTTGGGTGACATTTACTTTCTAGCTTACACAAGATGCATCTATAAATGAATCATGAGTGAATCTGTGAGGTGTGAATAATAGATGGAGAGTTGAGGTAAAAAACAAAGGAGTGCTGTTATTATTTGTTAATAAGACACTCTGGAGCATCACTAACTAGATCTCATTACCACAGCACACATAGGAATGCAGGCGCGCACACACACACACACACACACCCACCCACACACACACACACACACACACACGCACACACGTCCTACCTACCTCCTGCAGGCACACACTCAAATACGCACACCTTGTGCACACACACCCTACATGCCAAACACATGCCAAAGTCTCTCATCCCACATGACTATTTTTACCTGTGAAGCCTGCCGTTGCCTAGCACTCTGTAATTACATCCCACACTCCACCGACGAATGATTAGAAGCGATGATGGATGGGTTAACACTGTCACCTAAGGATGCCTCGGTGCAAAACTAATTACGCGACTTTACATGTGTCATATGCCTGATACATGCGATAGCCCTCTCAGCCTCCTGCCATAACTGTGGAACAAGTGCGATAAAGGTGGACGAGGTGTCTCCTGTTAATCAACAGATAAGAGATGATGAAGTTATTGCACTGTTGATTAATAGATCTCTGTGGCTCAGCGCTGCCCTCCCTTATATTGGACTTCTTTTACTCTTCCTTTGGTGGCATATGGCTCTGAGTTGGCTTCAGCACGTTTCACTCCATTCGTTTTAAATTTGGTAAAATGACTTAACTTTAGATTTAAGTTAGGTAACATGTAGATTGACTTGCATTTCTAATCGACAATCGCTGTTCTTCTTTTCACTGTCAGTAAAGATGGTTCTAAAGATGTTGTAGCATGTGTGTGGAAGGAAAGATGTTCACTTTGCCTCTGCATATTAAAATTGTTGGTGTTATTCGAATCAGGAAATGGGGTGTGCATGTCTGCCTATTCATGCAAAGTGTGTGTGTTTGTCTAGTGTGAGTGTGTGTGTGTGTGTGTGTGTGTGTGTGTGTGTGTGTGTGTGTGTGTGTGTGTGTGTGTGTGTGTGTGTGTGTGTGTGTGTGTGTGCAGACGGGGAGGTGAGGGGTTGCTTTTATGATTTCCACGGCTGCAGCTGGGGCTGTGGGCTGAGTAATTGCCTGTCTTGGTAGAGAGATCGTGGTGGCGAGCTTGGAGTCAAGTGCTCCCTTCCTGCTGTACACCTCATTTGGATTCCACATAGCTAGCTAGCAAGCTAACGCCGTGCAGCAGCAGCCTTGGGCCTGTATTATTCATGGCTTGACAGATAGCTCTCACTAAAAGCATTGGAAGTGGGCCAGATGGTGATGGAGCGACAGCGGGAAGTGGCACCACCGCTCCTCACTCTCTGCCTGGCAGGAGGACGGGAGAGGATACAACACAAATAAGTAAAGGATTGGAAGCTGCTGATAGAATGGCACGGGAGGGAGATGTGGATTTTAAAGGTGCACTATGTTACTTTGGTTGTGTGAGAGAGAGGGAACATGTTCTAAGGTATATTCTCATAAATGTATAAACAAACTTTCATCACAGGAAAATGTGATCCCTGTGAACACTGTTTGATGAAAGAAAAGCGTCCTGAAAAGTTACTGTTCAGCTGTTGTTGTTCTATGCAACAGCAGGGCAGACAGTTTGGTTTATAAACATAGTGTAGTCTTACGTACGGTTCCGGATGCCTTACAATTATTTAGTCTTCAGTCATTTTTATAAACTAACGACAGGCTCTGCAAAAATCTAGACAAATCCCCCTCCGCTGAAACTGTGTAGTGCCCCTTTAACAGAAGCTTTTTAATGCCTGAGTCGGATGGGAAGAGGAAGTAGGGACAAAGAGATGAAGAGACTGAGGAGGTGAAGAGGGGACAACGGGTGGAGAAGGGAAATCAGAGGGAAGGCCATGTGAAATGAAAGAAGAGTGTGTCTGCAGTACAGTTTAAAGCACAGTTTGCCTAATACCAGAGCTAGCGGATGAGTGTGCTAACCACTAAAGGATGAAAATAGAGAAACGAAGAGAGAGCGAGCGAGTGAAGCCATTTGAAATAGAGCAGAGAGAAAGAGGGCCTGGAAAAAACAGGCAGCCATCCCACCCCCGCCAAGCTCAGCAACCCCTCTGCCTCCAATGTGCACTAACCAGATAAGGTTGCATTAATCAAAAATCTGCCACTTTCCCCTTCCAAAAAAACACCGTCTATGCCATCAACCCCCCTCTGTGAAATATCTGTCACAGAAAACACAAATTTCCATATTTAATGGGGGAAAGCTTTGTATTACGGAAAAGGCAGTGTGGGCTGTGAGTCGGTAGGATGTGTGAGCTCTGTCATTAGCTCACGCATACGGAGCCGCGGGGTTGGTTTCAGTTTGGCTCTACTCACACCATTGTTGACTCTTCCATAGTTTGATGAAGCTGGACTGAGATAGACCCTTGTATTGTACAACTGCAATCACGTACTGTATGTTATAATTGTATATTAGAACAAAATGATATTGTCTATTACTGTCTCCTTCGTAGCACGTTGAAGATTAAAGGTGGAGTTAGTGATTCTGGAGTATTCTCGTTGTCAAAATCACTTTTTGTCAAAATCAGTGAATATCCTCACGATCCGCTACCTGTACATACAGTGTATGCACTAAAGAAACATCCTGTGTTAATACCCAGCCTAGGCTCTGCAAACGGGCATCTTACTAGCTACAATGGGTACCTCCCCTGCTAACATACCCTTTGTTTACATCCCCGTTTACAGAGCCTAGGCTGTGTATTGATATTATTTTTCGGCGCATCTCCACCACTACAATCATAGATCTGGAAGCGTGAAGAGATATTCACTGATTTTGACAACAAGCGTTCTCCAAAAATGACTAATTCCACCTTTAATAGTACAACCAACATAAACCTCTTATGCAATTTAAAAACGCACTTTGATAGCATTTCAAACATGGGCCGCTAGATTTACATTGGCATGCACATGACTTCCTTCTCTCTTTTCTTCTCTTTTTTCTCTCTCTTTGTAATCCCCCATTTCCTCCTGTGCATATTATGACAAACCTGCAGAATACCTTTCCAACATTAGATAAACAGGTGGTGTTTACGACTTCTTTTTTTTCATCCTCCTTATTTTCATCTTTTTTTCATAACGGCCTCCCTGAGGAAAGACATCAAAGGGAATAGCAGATCATGTGCGGTGAGTGCGGAGCGTGCCACAGGGGCGTGTGTATGGAGGGGGGGGCGGGGGGGGGGAGTTGGGTGAGGGGGGCTGGTGGTGGACAGCTGCTTCAGGCCAGCTCCAGGCCGGGGCCACATCCTGACCTCTAACCCCCTGAACCACCATCCCAACCTCCCCCTCACACCCCCCGGTCAGCCCTCCCCTTTACACAAGCTGCCAACTACTTTACATCAATGTCAAAAGCCATCCTCTTCTACTACTGGCTAAACATGCAGTATCATTAAAAGACAGAACAAGACTGCTCATGTGTTGGTTATTGTTCAAACCAATCCAATGAAAAGACCAAAACCAATAATGTGTTATTGTGTCATTGTGTGTTACGTGACTTCAGCCACTTCAATCCCATACGTTCCTGCAGACATCCACACAGGTCATTGTAATAGTATATGATACTCACTGATGTGTTTTTAATAGTATACTTTACTGTAACTACAGTTCAACTGCATTACAGTCTGCCCAATCACGTTTCGTGACAGGCTTGTGATATCTTAAAGTGTGGTTCAAGAGTGTATAGGGCTATAGTGTATAAAATACATTTTAAGTAGAAATGTATCAACAAAATAATCAATAATGAAAAATAATATGTTTTTCCAGTCCTAGATTAGGTATAGGGTTCCAGTATAAGAAGCAAGAAATAAAATGAACTCATTTGCCTTCTGCTCATAATTGGCTCTACTTGGGCATTTCTATTCATTCACAACAGCTTGTCTCAGTCAGCTCATCAAGATAAACAACAATTATGACGACCCAAAGGTGGCTCACATAGATAAATGGATGGAGGAAGGAATTCCTTTTCTATAATGACTGCTGGTCCAGCAGCCTAACTAGCTGGCCCCTGTGTGTGTGTGTGTGTGTGTGTGTGTGTGTGTGTGTGTGTGTGTGTGTGTGTGTGTGTGTGTGTGTGTGTGTGTGTGTGTGTGTGTGTGTGTGTGTGTGTGTGTGTGTGTGTGTGTGTGTGTGTCCATTGGTGTGATTGATTAAAGTCATTACGCCAGTGGAGAGACTCCTTACCTGGCTAATCCAGGAGTGAATTTAGCTGCAGGATGACAGATAGGCGCATTACAGCCCCAGATCTGCTGCCAGATCAGCTCTCCTGCTCAACCACTTCCACAACTAAATGATTCAAAATGCCTTGTATGATACACATGTCAATATTCTATAAGATCCATCTTAAAAAATCCCCTTCAAAATAAATGCTAAATCATTTGACATATTAAATCTTTATAGAGTTTGTTCAGAATACAGAAATAATGCTTATTTTGAAGTAGACTTATTTGTGTGTTGCTTACACATTTTGTGGAAATTAAATCAGAATAAACCACAACTGACTCTTGCAGCGACTCACAATTATTTTCATTGGGAATTCATCTTCAATTTAATTCTCCATGTGTTCTTCTTTTAGCTTGAAAATACCTAAATCAACCCAACAGTGAGGAGAGATAGAATTATGACCTGTTTGAAGTCCTATCTTGAGCTCTGATCATCTTATAAACCATTAAAGCAATAATACCAGTTCTCTTTTAACAAAATAATAGAAAAGTATAGTATAGTGTTATCGATAAAGATTTGGAGTCTTGATAATGGTATCAATATCATTAACAATCCCCATCCCCACCTATAACTGGCCGATCGCTTTAACATTCTGCAACGGACTCAAATCACTAAAAGAAGAAGAAGTTTGTGTATGGAAGGTGACATTCAGCTCAAGTCTGAGCTGGAATGAGTTTTCTGAGCCCCAAAACCAGGCCAGGTGCCTGGCAAAAAGAGGTCCTTTCACGACACTGCAGCAGGACCAAGCTCTTGGCTGTATGTGCGATGTCATGATACAGTATATAGGCTTATATGATTTGTTGTTGGTTTTATGTGGTTAGGTTGAGACAAGTAAGGAGGGTTTGCACTAAAGAGATATGGTTCGCTAAAAGTTATAATTAAATTACATTCATAATTGTTTAATAGGTTTTTAGTTTTGTATTAGGGCAAGTGAACATGTCATTCGGGCAAGTAGAAAAGTTCCTGTTGTTGAAGCCTTAGTGTCAACCCCTGCTAGTGGCATACCAACTGGGGCTGCAGTGGCAAAGTGGGTATAGAGGTCGTCCTCTGGAGTGCAGGGTTGTAGGTTCGATCCCACGCCTACCCACCACATGTCGAAGTGTCCCTGGGCAAGACACTGAACCCCAAATTGCTCCCGATGGTTCAGAGAGCGCCTTGCATGGCAGCTACTGACATCGGTGTATGAGTGTGTGTATGAATGGGTGAATGTGGTAAGAAATGTAAAGCGCTTAAGGGCTGAGAAAATCGGCTAAAAAGCTCTATAAGTCAAGTCCATTTAACGTTCAACCAGGATAGAGGTGCTTTCCTCCAAACATGAGTGGTGTATGGCAGACAGTGACAAATGTTATTGCCAGCCCATCATTTAGGCTGAGGCTGATGGGCCTATAGTGCAAGTTTTTGACTTAAAGGTGCAGTGTGAGACTGTGTTTATTTGCTAAAGGCTGCGAATGTTGGAGAAGTGAAAGTGCAACTACAGTCTTATTGAGCCAGTGAACAGAACAGCTTGTCGAGGGGTTGTGTACCAATGCCTTTTACCTACTTGACCACTGCACTCGCCATCACATAGAAACCATCGATCGTTAAGAAGTGGATTAAGAATGCTGAAATGTGCAACCAGACATGAAAATATATATTATGCTACACTGCTGCTTGTGCTATTTAAGACTAGTGTCAATTCCAAGTGGACATCCAACTGGAGGATTATTTCATGACTTTGAAGAAGAGCTTTGTGAGTTTCAGGACAAACTGTTGTTTTGCTGCGTGTGCGTGCTTGTGTGTGTGTGTGTGTGTGTGTGTGTGTGTGTGTGTGTGTGTGTGTGTGTGTGTGTGTGTGTGTGTGTGTGTGTGTGTGTGTGTGTGTGTGTGTGTGTGTGTGTGTGTGTGTGTGTGCATGTGCGTGTGTGTGTGTGTGTGTGAATGAGCCTTAACCACTGATATGAGAGCTGGAGCCTGAGACGCCAGAAAACGCCCCAAATTGCAGCGCCTGCCAGCCGCTGAGCCTCCTGCACCAAGACACTGTCTTTTGTTCTCCCCCTGCTAGTGGGAGAAGCTCTGACAGCTCTGAATTGATCCTCTCTCCTCTTCCACTCACACACACACACACACACACACACACACACACACACACACACACACACACACACACACACACATCCCTCCTCTCTTCTTATCAACTGCTCTACTATATGTTCCCCAATTTTGCGTGCACACCACACAAAAGAAGTATACGGCCACATGCGCCATCACATACATCCTGCAGTCTGCTTCCCTTCTCTAGCCTGTATATCTCTCTCTCCCCACCTCTAATTTGCTCTCTCCGTCTGTCTCTCGCTCTCGGTTTTCTCTCCTCTACCGGCTGTGCTGTGTGGATGGGCCAATCCCTCATGGATTTCTGGAGGGTATCACCATGGAGACGGGGCTCTGTCACACGTGTCTATAGATCCTGCTGCTGGATAGGGGGGCACAGCCAGAGGTGCTGCATTCCCCTCCATCACTATAGTCTGAGAGCAATGAACTGAGCTAGGAGACAGAGAGCGAGGATATGTGTGTGGAAGTGATGGTAATATAGAGAGGAATTGGTGTGAGGAAGGACTTAGGTCATGTATACTGTAGGGGTGGGAAAAAAAATCGATTTTCCGATTAATGTCGATTCTCTCTCGGACGATTCTGAATCGATTCAGAAAAGTTAATAATCGATTTTTTTTTATATATAATTTTTTATTTATTTATTTATTTATTTTTGTAAATACTAATACTTCCTGCGCCATTGCGCATGCACACCACACATGTGCGAGTTGTTTCCAAAGTGGCTTCAAAAGGGCTGAGAGCAGCAAACCCATGACCTGCACCGGCTTTATCTCTGTTTACGTTTTTGTATGAGAGCTGAATTCCAAGCCATACTTTTTGTACAATGTGTTGAAATGACATAGCCGCTCTGCTCCCCTGCTCTGGAATGCATTACCCCCCGACATCCGCAACAGTGACTCCATATCCCTGTTCAAATCTAAACTCAAAACTCATCTTTTCAAATTTGCTTACCCCCCCTGATCTTCCCATCCCATTTTGTTTTTAAATCAATTAATTGTACTGTATTTTTCACATTGTACGGTGTCCTTGCGAGTCTTGAAAGGCGCCTTTAAATAAAATTTATTATTATTATTATTATTATTAAAATAATAGATAATAGAATAGAAATCCTATAGAAACATGATTTACGGGATTAGAAATAAAATAAAACTGAATCGGTTTAGTTTTTACACACTTCCATATTGTGTTGAAATGCAAGCTGCATTGATTATTGCACTGTTCATAGAAAGTCATATTTGTGACAAGAAAAGCTTTTTCTCTAATACAATATTAGAGAAGGCAATTCATCTGTTGATTGTCTTTAATGATCATCACAAAAGTAGGAAGTGATTAGCAAACTCTGAGTAGCAAACTCAGATGTGCATATAAATATATTTTTGAAATTCACACATGAGTATGTACATAAAAAATGTTTTGCATTGAGATGCATTGAACATCGATTTTGAATCAAATCGTTTACCTCTGAATCGGAATCGAATTGAATCGTGAGGTGCCAAGAGATTCCCACCCCTAGTATACTGTAAGAGATACAGTACGTAGGTGGATAAAGTAGACATGGGAGGAGCAGGTGAGGTTAGTATTGGTGAGAGCAGGGTGGGAGCTATACAGGGGGAGGTGGTTGGTTGACGGAGGGAGATGAGGAGAGGCCACCAGAGATAATAAATGAGAAGGCATTTTTTTGTTCTTTCATGATTCCGAGAATGAAGTGGAAATGTTGTGAAGACAATATACAATGTGGAGACTAAACTCAACAGGTAAAGACTGAGTTAACGCTGGAGGACGTCGACAGATTTGAACTTCCTAAATCAATATCTCAATAAAGTAAAACGTTATGAAAACATGATGCATCTTTGCTATCATCGTAAACCTACGAACAAACTACTACCCCATTTCTACCGAAAACAGCAGTCCTCTCAAGCTCCACTAATAATATATTGCTCTCTGTGTGCAGCAGGCCGTGAGACGAGAGAGCCGTCTGATTAGCGCAACACCGAAGTGAAAAATATTCAATCCCTTCCTTCACCCTTATACAGTGCAGTGCAGTTATTAGTGGAGCTTAGAGGACACCTCTTTTCAGTCAAAATGAGCTTGTAGCAAAGAGGAATTTATTCTACTTTAATCTCGAAATTTCCACTTAATTCTCGCAGTGAATGATGATAAAATAAAAGGCCCTTCTTTCCTTTTTTTTCTCTCTCCCGTGTCCCTGATAGTCTGCTGTATAGGAGAGACAGAGAGTCAAAGTAAAAAGCAGCACTCAAGAGGTAGAGGACGAGGCAACAGCAGCCTCCTCCCCATCCCCGTGTCAGGGAGACAAATAGCGTGTGATGCTAATGACCGGCTAAAGCTTTTGCCCCCGCTGAGAACAGCCCGCTAATATGACTGCTAATAAAGGCACCGTAGAACGCTGTCGCATTCCAGCAGTCACTCAACTGTCGCCCAAAATTAGCCTAACAGGAGCTCTCCTTTCTCCTGCCTTAGCATTTAAGCTCCGGTAACGTGGCCCTGTCTCCTGACATTGCCAAAATGTTTCTCCTGCATTAAAGAGCCACTTGTTCACACTGTAGTAGAACATGTTCCATTTTTACCATTTTGAGGATACCCACTCCATAATGTATGAAATGATCTTTTTCTTGCGATCTGAAGCTCTTTTCTTCTTTGATTGCTACCTCTCACACTGCACACTCTTCAGGGAGGGTTTTGTGATTCTTCCAGGGGGGCTAAGGCAAGGGAAACTTAGTATAGTAGAGTATTATCTCATCTCCTTTCTTTCTCTGCACAAAGACTGCAAAATGTTTTTTTTTTTAATTTGAAAATAATTTCTGGATTTTGGATTGCCGGGTGCAGTGAGTGGGATGACGGGTGTTTGGGATGACGGGTGTTTGTAGCCAGGGTGACACAGCGACAGAGCCGGGGGAACGTGGGACGCAGCGGAGGCTTCCTGTGGCTTAGTCGTCATGGGGCTCAGGAGCAACAACCTGACAACGCCTCTTAACACCAATCTGAAGAAAAGGCATCTACATTTAATGCTTTTGCGGTTGCTTTTGATGACCAGGAGGAAAGAAATACAATTATTATATTCTATCCAATAGCTGATGTTGGTGCAATCAGATTATTCCCTGTCAAACACTAGCTGGGTTTCTATCACCTTGCTTTTATGTGCATCAGGAAATGGGCAAACATCTAAAGAAAAATTGTCAAATTCGTAAAAATTGTTTTACGCTTGCATGATTTGGTTTGGTTTCCGAAATGGGAGATGGAAACATATTTGTGGACTAACATTGAACACACACAACCAATCAGCTGTTTGGTTGGTTTATTGCCTGTGCTGCCGTTGCATGCATCACAATCTCAGCATCATGTCTTTGTTTCAGCTATGCTGTGGCTCAGTATCGCCCTAGGACTGCTTAATTGTTAAAGTAAATGCAGGAGCAAAATGAAAGATAGGGTAGAGAGGTGTGAAGGCCCATGTCTATCTGGCATTCCCACACTACTTCTCCCTCTCTCCTCACACTCACCTACCCTACCCTTCTCTCCTGCCCGCCCGCCTGCCTTGGCAGCCGCTAACCTGCTGGGACCAGCGGTTGATTTATTTGGAGAGGGTGTTGGAATGGAGGGGCCAGGATGAGTGGCATTTTAATGTGCTTTTGAGATGTTTGGTCACAAGCACTATTGATCACAGTGCTGCAGCGAAACACCCCCACCCGCCACCCTCCTTCACTGTCCCATAGACATGCTGCCCTGGGGAAGAAGTCCGGCTGTCAGGCAGGGAATGAGTTTCCATGTGGGCCTAGATTAATGAAATGAGGCCTGTGTGTGCAGGGGGTGAAGGGGGTCAGACTATTAACAAATCCTTGGGCTAGGGTGAGATTGAGCCTGCCAGCCTGACTGGACCTCGGCTGACTGATGCACGTCCAGGACTGAGGAGAGAGAGAGAGAGAGAGAGAGAGAGAGAGAGAGAGAGAGAGAGAAAGAGAAAGAGAAAGAGAGAGCTGGATGGATAGGTTATTGAACTGTGGCACGCACTGACATGAAAGACAGAAAAAAAGAGGGGACAGAAATCAGTTGATAGGACTGTGGTTCACTATGAGACAAACCCACCTCACTACTGCATTGAGCCTTTCCCACAGCCAAGCGCAGCACACACACACTGACTAACATCTAGCATCTTCTCTATCTCACACACAGTGTTGCGTTATTCATTCACATCAGGTCTTAGTCTAAGTAGTGCAGAGCAGGGGAAACATCCAGAGGTTGTAAAAATAGGAGCAAGCGATATTTCACAGCCGAGTGAACATGCCCAAAGCGTGTTATAGCTCTCTTACTCTACAGCCTGGACACATTGAATTTTCTTTGGTTTCTACTGCTTTGTTTGCTCTGACAACGTTTCGTTGTTACTTGTAACAATGACAAAATAAAACTTAACTGAACTGAACTTTCTTTCCTTTGATGACAAAACACTCATCATTTATCCTAATTTTGACTGTGTGCATGCTTTTGTTCAAATGTGCACACAGCCGCACACATGCACACACACACACACACACACACACACACACACACACACACACACACACACACACACACACACACACACACACACACACACACACACACATACACTCTGTTTGTCTCTCACTCTCTCTCTCTCTCACACACACACACATGCACTAATGTCCAATGAATCAGCAGCACATGTTCTTAAGTCATAACCATGCAACTAACATGGGGGGGGGGAGTGCTAAGTAGCAGCTCGGGGGCTCTCAGAGTGAAATGGATTACCCCTTTGTGATCAATAGCCTGAGCGAATACACAGATTATCAGATTATCAGATTAGGATCTGTCCCCCCCCCCGCTGCCAAGAGGGGAATACATTAAAATCCAAGATACTTCAGCTAGATTCAATTAATCAGTCTACAGGTTGTCTTTCCCCCCTTAGTCAATCCCAGACAATCACTTTCTGCATGCTTGTGTGTGTGTGTGTGTGTGTGTGCGTGCGTGCGTGCGTGTGTGTGTGTGTGTGTTTTCTGCATTAAGTTCATGTCAGGAAAGGGCAAAGCAGGGTGGAAAATCAGAGGTGTTTGCAGAGCATGCACAGTGATTTTTTATTTAAATTATTTTTTGTCGCCGAAGAACAAATTGATGTTTACCTGAATATAAACGGACGTGAAAACAAACTGCTAAATATTCAGCTTTGTTTGCTGTTTATCCCGTTGTAAGGGTTTTCTGTGAGAAATGGAGCATTTTATTGTAATTACTCAATAGTTAACGTTTCATATTTTTTCCAAGCAGAAGGATTTAAATGCCATTGCTCTCCTTGTAGTAAGAGGCCGTTGTTCCATTGCTGCTTTGTGCATTGCATCCTTTTTAAATATGATATACCTACACTGTAAAAAAAAATGCCTTAAATTTACAGTAAATTCCTGGCTACCTAATTGCATTACTTTCACGGTATGGTCA
Source organism: Hyperoplus lanceolatus (assembly GCA_026929865.2). Taxonomy (NCBI): domain Eukaryota; kingdom Metazoa; phylum Chordata; class Actinopteri; order Uranoscopiformes; family Ammodytidae; genus Hyperoplus; species Hyperoplus lanceolatus. The sequence goes on from CM049408.1 coordinate 5,154,051, forward strand.
CAGTAATTTCCTGTACATATTTTCACAGTAATTTACAGTAAATAGTTCACAGTAATTTACAGTAAATAAATCACAGCAAATTACAATAAAAATACAACTGCATACAGTATCTTCACAGTTACCATGCCCATGGAATTACTGTGATATAGCAATATATAGCTGTGTTATTACAGTGCCTTGCGGTACTTAAATTACAATTAATAGCTGTGTTTTTTAGTTTTTACTGTGAAAGTGATGCAATTAGGTAGCCAGCAATTTACTGTAAATTCACTGTTGTCTTTCCCATACTGTGATATAGCGATATACTGTAACTTTAAAAACATGCGTCTAAAGTAAAAGGAAAACAAAGAAAACAGGCATTTTTTTTCAATTCAATATTTATTTACACACTAATACATTTAACTTTTTCAAACAAGTTGCGAGTACGATTCGGAGAACCGTATAATCTGTAGAAATAATTACATTTTAAAGCCTAAAAATCTGAACTTGTGTTTTTGTGACGTAAACATTTGATCTAAGTAGTTTTGTTTTCACATTAACTAATACAATATGCTGCTGGTGCAAAGTGTTGTAATGTTTGTGTGTGTTTCACAATTGCAAGCACATTTCAAACCTTGAAAACACAACATTTTGAATCAAATTTTATGAACCATGCTTTCAACTATAAATGTACAATAGTTATTCATCCTCTCCACTGAGTAGCAGTTCGGTTTGGGAGGGCACGGAAACCCATAGGTCTGAGTGGCAGAGATCCCAAATCAACCTATGGCAGCTGTAACTGTGACATGTGGTATGCCATTTCTGTAACGGCTGGACAGGGAGGACACAGGCACAGAGACAGTACAAGTTTAAGAGGGTTTCTTTAGAAGGAATCTGGGGTTTTGGGCCGGTCTCTGGAGTGGGCTGACAGGCATGTGGGTCCAGGGGGAAGTGCCAAGGGGAGAATCCGGGGAGACGAGCAGAGGCAGGCAAGAGCAGGCAGGCGGAGGGATCCAGGGAGGGAGAGCTGGCTGACGAGGGCTGGAGCTGGTGGCTGGAGTCTGGGATACTGACAAAAAAGAACAGAATTTAGCAACAAGCTAAATGCAGGCAGAACTACAAAAGGTCTAGGTGGCTGGCGAGTTACTGACTGGGTCACAGAGTTTACAATCTGGCAGTGTCTGGAAGGTAGGGCCGGGTATATGAAGAGCAGTTGATTGTTGATTGATGGCAGCTGTGAATGCTGGGAACTGACTCCAGCACACCTGACTCCAACCCTGCAATTACACCAGGGGCCTACTGCATAAAAGTGGAATTAAGATATCCAGGATGATTGATAAAGCCAGCCTTGACAAAGTCTAGCCTGGGCACTTTGGATTAGTCAGTTGCATAAACGCCAATCCAGGATGTAAAGGGGCCGCTTTGTCAAGCCAGGTGTAATTCTGTTAAGTGCCAGCCCACAGCTTTCAGAAGTAGACCCAAAGATCGAACACAGATTTACTGATGGAAAAATGGAAAAGACACAAAGGGAAATATGTCAGGCCTTTTTTTTGGTTGATTGATTGATCATGGAATAAAAAATCCAGTATCTCAAAATATTAGAATGTTACATACAACCAATCAGAAGAAGGATTTATAATACAGAAATGTCGACCTTCTGAAAAGTATGTTTATTCTAGATTAATTTCACTTCATGTGTAATGAATTTATAGAATATATTTAAGTTTCACTTTTTGAATTCAATTACAGAAAAAAAAAAATTTTTCATTGATATTGAATTTTGTTTTAGATGCACCTCGATATAGTTGTAAGTACAAAGTGAATTTATTTGACCCACACTTGCAACGTCATCTGCCATCGATAATCAATTGTATAAATATAGCCTGCAATATTGAACATCAATTATTATAATTTATATCATTGCATCTTAATCTAATTATAATTAAGTTAATTATAAATGGTTCAGGTTAAATAAATAAAAAATAACTATTTAACTAAATGACAATGCAGTCTTTTATGTGGTACCTTAAAACAGGCTAATGAAAATAAAGCAATACACAGAAGATCATGGAATAACTGTTAAACACCTTGATTTCAGATCGGAGTGACAGAATAAGTTTATCCTTTACGTTTAGCCTGGTCGGGACCAGGCTAAACCAGGCTAAACGTAAAGGATAAATCTCCATGGTAACTTATGTCCCTCCGCTGTTATGCAACCGGATCATGGCTAACGCAAGCCAGGATAACCGAAATATCCTGGGTTAATCCCTTATCCTAGTTTTATGCAATAGGCCCCTGAACACCGACAAGGGGAAAGGGAAAAAAACAACACAAAGGCTAGAGGCCCAAGCAGGATCATGACAATTTAATTTCATATGCCACGGGATTTGCTGTGCCCTGCCATTGTAATAATAAATTAAAACTAGAAAATTCACGGACATTTTAAAAGTGCAGGCCCCCCCCAAGGTCAAAAAATTAATGAATCATGGCTGACCCCTATGGTCCAAGAGGCTGTATTGTGGTGCACCATGAGCTGTATGTGTGTTTCTGAGCTATGGGTCTCTTGTGTCGACCCCTATATGGATTGGGCTTTAAAAGCCTTGGGAGACATTCTACCACATATGTTGCCATTTTCAGCAAGTTTCATGATGATAGGACCTATGTTCAATGAGTTAAGGGCAATTAGCTGCTAAGCCCAGCCCCTGCGTAAACATTTTGGTCAATGGCGGCCATGTTTTTCAAGATTAGTAGAATGGCTTGCAAAACATGGCCGCCATTTACCAAAACATTTACGCAGGGGCAGCTCAGCTGTCTCTGCCCCACCCATCCCTCCCTCTGCGTAGAATGTTTAGTAGCTGCGTTTTAATTTCATCCAAGGTCACCTCTAACCGCGAATGCGGGGCTGCCGGTCGGCGCCGGGGGGCTTGCACTTTTAAAATGTCTGCAGAATTTTCTAGTTTAAAATTCTTATTCTATCTGCAAAGATTGGCGAATAGGAAATGCATCACTGTCATTTCAAAAGCATGAGAGACAACAGAATAAACAGATCGGCCATTATAACAACAACATGGACCAAAGAAATGTAGCCTACACGTCCAACAGCTAGATCTGGCTCGTTAGCACCTTTACATGGTAGACAGGGTTTATGCTGGACGGAAAGAATATATACAGTCTATGGATCAGAGCCGTAGAGAGGCACTGGCCGCGGCAGCAAAGTAACTAGTGACATCATATTAGTGGGACACAGTTTAGCCAGCTGATTAATTAATTGAAGAGGAAAAACACCACATTTACACTTTTTTCTAAACACAAGACACATTTTACATTGATATCCATTGGAAGTTCAATATTTTCCGTAAGAGTGTGCTTACATGTGGATTAATCAGTCCTTTCAAAATCAACAGTATATCAAGTCAACAATATTTGGAATAAAAGCCTATTTTAGGCTTTAGAAACATTTACATTTTCATAAAAAAAATTAAAAGATCGTGGAAAAAATTTACACATTCTATTTTCAGACTAACTGTTAACACATTTAACTGCAATAGTTTAAGATTAACCACCTATTAATGCTAAAACTGAGAGGGACTTACCTTATCATTGAAGCTTCTTCCTCCTCTGTCTTCACTTGGCGCCGAATGGCAGCTAACTGCTCGGTGACGGTTAAAAGTCGCGGGACCTCTCACAATGCAGTGCGTTAACGTAAATGACTGTATTTCACAGGGAATGGTCTGAATACAGTATTTAACTGTGGAAAATTACAGTAACATGTTGTGAAATCCTTGTAATGCAAATATCACAGTAAATAACAGTAAAATTTGAAATTACAGTATTATATTGTGAACATACAGTTAGAGCCTGTAAAGTGATTTTCACAGTAATTTATTGTCAAATTTTACAGTTAAATATTGTGAAATCCTGGTTACTTTTTACAGTGTAGGGCTGGGTATTGGCAAGGACTTGAAGATACTGATAATGTAAAAAAAATGCTGAAATACAAGTTACTGTGTACGATCTGGTTGGTCTTGATACTGTATATCACATCATATTATATTGATAGTTCACTGGACACATTGATCAAACCCATTTTAAACCAAAACTTTAATTCATATAAACAAATATGGCAATTCATGGAAACCAGCATACTGTGACATCTATGGAGCAGAGGTTGTAGTTCACCCAACCCACTTAAAACTACATTTCCTTCTACACATATCGACGTTTGAAGCTCACGATAAGAGATAGATATCACAAAAATACCATATATGCAGTTTAGATTTTTTTATTCATTAGCACAACCCTAACAACACCTTAACACAGAGGTCCTGATTGAGAATTAGCATGCTCATGTGGCTAATGGCTAGCCCTCTTGTCTCTGTCCTCTGCAGTGTGTACGGATGCCCTCTTGCCAAGAAGAGAAAGACTCTAGACCGACCCACCCTGGAGACCTCGCCCAAAAGGAGCACCTATCTAGATGACATGGACAACTCCACCATGGAGGAGTGCTACGAGACGGACGCCACCGAAGAGATGGACGAGAGGGAGGAAGAGGAGGAGGAAGGGGCTGTAGAGGAAGAGGAGGAGGGGGGGGAAGTGGAGGAAGAGGGAGACTACATGGACTACAGTGTAGAACAGATGGAAGAAGGAGAGGTGGAGAGGGAGGAGGTGGAGCCAGAGGAAGAGGGGGATGAGGAGAGGGTGGAGGAGGAAGAGGAGGAGGAAGCCATAGAGGAGGTGGACTATGAAGAAGAGGAGGACGGAGAGCAAGGTGAGATTCCCTTTCTCGTACTAATATCGTACCTAAAAAATCACTTGCACCAAATGGACCAGAACAATTGTTTTTAGGCTCGACATTTTTAGTTGTGTTTCTGCTAGAAAAAAAATGTCATGGTGTCCAAAAAAAAAACTGTATAATTCTCACAGTGCCATTGCTGAATCTCCTCTTTTCAGCCTCTGTCTGAAACACTCTATTTTAGAGCAGGTTTCTATAATCCCCGCCTTCCAAAAAGCCCAGTGTGCTCTGATTGGCCCTGAATCTAGCTGGCAGGTAGATTCAGGGCCAATGAGAGCAGACTGGGCTTTTTGGAAGGCGGGGTTGGGGTATATAGCGGTGTGCTAATCACAGGTGGAGTTAGTGCTAGGTTAGGTTGGTAATGAGAGGGCATGTGTTGTTGTTGTTGTTGTTGTTGTTGTTGTTGTTGTTGTTTTTGTTGTTGTTGTTGTTGTTGCTGTGTATGTTGAAAAAGACATGAAAAAAGGATATATTGCACAATAGGAGACCTTTAAATTAATAGTTCCACATTGCAGGAAATATGCCTTGGCACAAAGACTGGAAACAAGGGGAACAGGTAGCCTAGCAGCCCACCTACATGATGACTACATTTTTATATTAAAATGTTATATCTCATTTGAATCAATATAAAAAAATAATGTGACAACTTGTCATTTGATTGTGAGGTTATGTGACCGAATCGATTTCTTGGCTCAGTTCCCAAGCAACCAGTGATGCAGAGGCAGTTGAGGCATGTCCAAGCAAGAAATAGTCCAGCACATAACCCCACATTAAACAAATTAGATATATACCGTGTTAATGAGTGATGCTAGCTATTTCCCCTGGTTTAGATGTGTTAAGTATGCCAGCTGCTTACAGTATATTCATGTTTACCATTCAAACATGAAAGTAGAATCAATCCCATCGTGTAACTCACCTCCAACAAGTGAATACACTTTTCAGAAATGTGGGAAGACTCTCTCTACCTATTTACAAATGTAATTTTTAAGGTGCAGCTGGACATGATGTGTATACATTGTTCATTGGAATGAGATGAAATTCCTGGAAAAAACACACTGCCTCCATACAATGTATTGTTCCTACAGTGGTTGCGTGTACAACACTGTATGTTCTCATTATCAAAGCCTTTGCTGCACTGCTACTATAGTCTATCACAGTAGAAACTGGAGGAGAAGGGCACTTTACTTTCTTGATTTATCATATAACTCTTTTGGCAAATGTTCAGTGTTGTAGTTACAGGGAATGATCTAAACTGATGGTTAAAATAAATCAGTAAGGTCCGTCAGTGCTACATTCTGCATGAGGCCTTTGCCAGAAAGACGAGTTTCTTTTAGTTAAATCATGCTAAATTGCCAAACATGGAGTCATGAGTGTACAGTATATTGGTAACTGCATAAGACTATAAACAAAATAGCTAAATAATCTTCAGTTGCTTTACCTTGACAAATATGCAATGTTAAGAATATTGAGCTGTTGACAATCAAAGCATTACTTTAAGTATGCCCTCCTGAAGACAAAACGAAGCCAAGACCACATTTGGCAGATTGGACTTTGCACCCACGCATCACAATTGGATCTGACAGTCCCTTCTAGCCCAATTAAGATTGAGCTCTGAGAGAGGACTGTGTTAACCCTGTTTGGCGCCTATAGGCCCTACCCACCCACCAAGTGTTGATGTGGCATCTGAGTAGTTGTACTCCAATTTTCTTAAGCCTTCCCCATAGACTGAGACTGTTGCCACTGTCTGTTCAGCCACTCATGTACCTCTCTTGCTATGGACATGCCACAGTATGTGTTATTGTCACTGGATAGCATACTCTTTCTTGATTAATTCTCCCAATCCTTCTTATAATTAAACTGCAAAATCATTAGGTTTGCTGTGTAGGAAAATGACACGTCAATCTGCATTTTTAATCTGCAAAATGTTCCTTAAGAAAGGCAGAACAAATCTGGGTAGATTCTGATCTCCATCATCTAATAGAGGTGACACTCTGGTGCTTCTCTGTGTCTCTCCAGTGGCATTGCACATCTCTGTAGCTAATCCAAAACCCATTCAGGGAAGGACAGTCCCTGTGTTCCCTCCTTAATCTGTTACGCTTCCATATCCCTTTTGTGTACCTTGATTGCTCTTCAAATTGCTTTCCAGTGCCATGTTTCACACCATCAAAAATTAAACCTCCGGTGCAGAAAACCTTCTACTGTCAAAATATTGGGCCTGGTCATTCATGACTCTTCCCCGTTCCTGCTCTAAAGCCCACAACCCCTGTGTGTGTGTGTGTGTGTGTGTGTGTGTGTGTGTGTGTGTGTGTGTGTGTGTGTGTGTGTGTGTGTGTGTGTGTGTGTGTGTGTGTGTGTGTGTGTGTGTGTGTGTGTGTGTGTGTGTGTGTGTGTGTGTGTGTGTGTGCGTGCGTGCGTGCGTGCGTGCGTGCGCACGTGTGTGTGTGAGGTGAAGTCACTGTGAGTGTCTGTGTACTGTATGGACAGAATACTTAGTTGGGAAATATCCAGATGTGTTTTTCATGCATATTTCAATGTGTTTACATACTTCATCTTTGTAACATTGAAAAATACTGTCCTAGTGTCTATATTGTTAAAACAGATATGTCTTTAAAAACCTGGTGGTATTTCATGTTATCACCAGCCATTACCCACAGTTTTCTTTCTATAATTATTTTAGATTAGTGATTTGTTCGTTCCCCACCAGAAATCAAATAGTCATTTATTATTTCTGTGTGTGTGTGTGTGTGTGTGTGGGGGGGTTGGGGTGGATTCTATGTTCATTTTTCTCTGCAGGAATGTAAGTGGCAAAATGTGCCGCCAATGTGAGCAATGTGCTGTTGGCGGCTGGGGGGCAGAAATGTGAAAGGGGAGATTGGTAGGGTTCCCAGGAGCGAGCGCTTGAAAATTACTGACAGAAGAGGTTCAGTAACCTTTCGCAGCCTGCCACAATCAATTAGCCCAATGAAAAGGAATTCTGAAGATACCGATGATTGAAAGAAGAATGAACTTTACTAGCCAAAGATGAATAGCTACTAACTGGGGGTTCATTATGCTGTAAGAATGAACACCATATTATCTCTTAGATTTAAGACTTAAATATGATTTTTAATGAGTTGCTCTCCAATTCAAGTATTTCTCAGTTTCTCTCTTAATCTAATTTGAATTCTTACTATTATTGCAAATTTTCAAAAAAAAAAAGAGATCCAGCAAAAGTTTTTTAGTTCCATAGATTCTCATTCACCACAGCATCTTGCTCTGGAACTTTCCTCCAACCGCTATACTGTGTATATATCTTTCTGTGCTGATTCACAATTCAGAACACAAGCTGCTGTTAAGACTCTCAAAGTAAATTATTAGGGCAGGAAGCAAAGAGTTCCTTATCCAATTTAGAAGGGACCAAGCCCATAAATTTGATTTACCAGGAAAAATAGAATGACGGAAATTAAATTACAAGGCGCTTGTTCTTATTTGTTTTTTTCTCCCACAGAGGACGATGAGATGAGCAGCAGCAGCGGTGAGGGGCCAGAGGTCGCCGCCCGAGGCCGAGGCAACAACGGCAAACCGGACAGAGACAACAACAACAACGGTGAAGAGTACGAGAACTATGACGAACTGGTGGCCAAGTCCCTCCTCAACCTGGGCAAGATCGCAGAAGACGCTGCCAACACAGCCCTGACCCAAGCTGAGATGAACAGCAACTCTTCCAACAGCGGCGAGGAAGAGGAGGACGATGATGAAGAGGAGGAGGAGGAGGAAGAAGAGGAAGAGGAGGAGGAAGAGGAAGGAGAGGTGGATGAAACACAGAGAGCTGAACTGACTCTGGACGTCGACAGCGACGTGGTCAGGGAGACAGTGGACTCCCTCAAACTGCTGGCACAGGGTCACGGTGCCGCGCTGGCCGACGATCTAGACGGGCAGGAGTTTGAGGACGGCATAAGCGGGAACAGGGGTGAGAATGATTGTCCTCGCAATGGAGGCAATGCACACGGTGGACAGGTCAAGATCAACGGACAGAACAGCGACGAGGAGGTGTGCCTGAGCAGTCTGGAGTGCCTACGGAACCAATGCTTTGACCTGGCTCGCAAACTGAGCGAGACCAAGCCCTCCGACCGCAACGGCCCCGGCTCGCAGCAGAATCACTTTCTATGCGGGGATCCCAATCAGCAGGGCCAGCATCACGGCTATGGGGACTTCCACCACCACGGCCAGGACAGCAGGCGGACACTTGAAAGGAACTATTCCGACATGGACAATCTGCTGAAGCTGGAGGAGCAGCTGAGCCCGCGCTCCAAGGCCTTCGCCAGCTGTGCACAGGACGAGAGGTATCACTCTCACCACCGGGACTATGACGAGGACACAGCCTCCGTCACATCGGACCGGTCGGAGGAAGTCTTTGACATGACCAAGGGGAATCTCTCTCTGCTGGAGAAGGCCATCGCACTAGAGTCAGAGCGCGCCAAGGCAATGAGGGACAAGATGGCCGCCGAGGCCTCCAGGAGGGACGGGGTGAGATACGGCCACGGTGAGCACGTCCCGCGCCACGGCTACGGAGTGGAACGTAAAGCCCGGCTTCCTGATGGTATGAAGAAGCCTTTCTACCATAAAGGTGAGGGCATGTGTAGACATGTTTACCTCTAGCTTAGGTTAACTGTATGTCTGCCACTGTTTGCCCTCCGTATTCTATCTGTCTTGCACTGGAGACTAGGCAGCCAACATGCATTCTGGGAAACCTCATTATAACCCCAGGACAAGCTTTTTCAGCCAATTTGGAAATTCGCATCTCGGTAGCAGCGGGAGTGGCAGCAGCAGCTTATGTTGTTAAAATAGGCCAGCATGGAAACATCAGAGGGTAGGCTTGTCAGGCATAAGTAATGGCAATCTGCACGGCCTGTTAGGACCGCAAATCTCATCCCTGCGATGCAGCTTGGGGTAAAGCTGCCTATTTTTAAACCTGCACTAGGGAGAGGATGCTGCAAAACAGAGGTCCTCTGCATTTAGACAATATTCATTCTGTAGGGAGCAATCCTGTGTTTTATGTTTGTTTGTGACGCTTATGTTCAACCATTCAGTGTGATACTTACTGAAACCTCAGACTAATCAACACATATTGCTAATCATATAGTAAAAAGACTGCAGTAGAGCATCAGTGGTGATTGTTATTGTGTGTCCTTGATGTGCAGAAGGTCTGCTTGTGTACTCACAGAGCAGAGTGTCAGTCCCACAGACAGAGCATTGGTCTCGTTTCAAGCTCCCTTCTTGTTTAACTATTCCTCTTATCATGTCCTTTGGTGCAACAATATTCAGACATGTTTCATTTCAATAATATCCTCCCATAAGGAACATATCAGATGAGACCAACAAATAAAAGCCTGCTAATTCACAACTCACAGCAGGTATGTATTAGGAATGAAATGCCACACAAATGTTCATTTCAAGAGCCTCTCCCCGTGCCCCTGTGTCTGGCTGATGTCGGTATAATGAGAAGATGCGAGTCGGTTGCCTCGCGATAACATCTTCCCTCAGGCGAGATAGTAGCAGACACTCGTTGACCAGGGTTCCTGTGTGCTTCATATAACAGAGGATGCTGAAGGTGTGTGTGTGTGTGTGTGTGTGTGTGTGTGTGTTTTTGTGTATGTGTGGAGGGGGGGGGTGGTTATTGGGAAGAGCCCAGCTTTCCTAAGAGAAGCATGAGGCTGAGATGGAAAATTGAACAGTATCAGAATGAGCGATAACGAACGACAGGCCCACTGACTGCACATTAATTATCCAGAGATGGTATGGTAATGGGGGCCATTTGCTATGCAAAGTGCAGACCGTCCCCAGCCACAATCAATATCCTCTGCTTTCTAATATCCCTTCCACTCTGCTGCCTCCACTCTCTACAATGGGAGCGTGGCAGGCACAATGCACACACATCATGTATGTGTACGTGTGAGTTTGTGTGTGTGTGTGTGTGTAGAAATGAAGGATGACTTCCAACAAACTGTTCAACCACTAACAGTCTATGTAATAATGTTTTCCCCCAAAGAAGCCATTACTAAGAAGCTATATTTTACATGAAGACCATGTTCTTTATCAAACATGCAATTTTTTCTGCCTTTACTGCACTGCTGTCAGACAAAGGCGCCAGACGTGACATAGCAATATTGCAACCCAACTCATATGCCCCTAATGTGATATAGAGATAGATGATAGCCACAGAGAAGAATGAGGCTGAATGAGACATGGGATTTCATTGGGTGACTCACTTGTATATGTGTGAGTAGGTGTGCTGCTCCGTGCCACTTCTCAAATTGGACTTTCTCAACCCTCCTACCTCCTCCATTTGATGATTCTTCTCCTTGCTCTTACCCAACAACCTCTGCTATATACTCCCTCACTATAAGGATGCCTGGCTACTGTTCAACAATAGTGGAGGGACAGGGCAGCCAAAACCTCTACACATCTTCTGTCCCAGTCTGATAAGTAACCTGTTCATATTGCACACTCTTACTCTCTTAGGACCTGATAGAAATATATTAGTGTCCTATTCCCAAAGCAAGAGGGAAATACACGCAAACTGCAAACTGACAATCAGACAGCGTCCCTTTTGTATTAGGGAATATTCGACAAAAACACAGCACCAAAATTCCCCCCTTCCTATGCAAATTAGTCGGGTTGCAAATAGCATATTATTCACAAAGACCAGCGCTTAATGCTGAGGAAAACACCATTTAGACCCATGTATTGAATTGGCACACTCTTTTTCTCATCTCTCTCTATCTCTCTCTCTCTCTCTCTCTCTCCATCTCTCTCTCTCTCTCTCACTTCAAAGTGTGTGAGCTTTAAATGCTATTGAATTGATATTGAGTCATATTATGAAACTAAACTGCTTTGATATTGCCCAGGATTATTCATTGAGAGCTGCTTTATTAAAAACAATGTCAATATATAAACCTGTGATCTGTGTGTAACAGCCGACCTGTGTGGATGTGAAGCAGATCATAGAACATTCATCACGGTAAAATATTGGCCGTCCACCGTCTTAATGGAGAATCCGGTTTTTACTCAAAATGTGACTTTGACACTAGGAAACAATCCGATAACTTAAACTCAATCCACTCAGTTAAACTCAAAAAGGATGGCAAATTGACACTTGGCCACCAAACTTTGGCTTTGTGTAAAAGCGCAGGCATATAATTAGTTCAAATTATTTAGTGGATATGGTGCTAAAACAGGGCACAATTGATCTGGCCCTCATTGTTCTAAATGCAAGTTGAAACGAGTTGGAAGCATTATTCTTGCATTTCTAAGTCACATCTTTAATCAGTGGTCTGTATTTCTCTGGCATGAGATAGTAGCCACTCCCCCTTTATTTTTTTGCTAATACTCGCTCCTAAAATTGTTTCTGTCACTCAAATAGTTCTAAATTGATTTTACAATCTGATACAACACTGTACTCTTGTAAGTCTTAGCTATGAAAAGCTAATAAAAGCTATCACTGCTTGGTAAATGTTCCTAAAATGACACTTCAAATGGTAATGTAAACTGCACCCCTACAAGAGCCATTACATCTTGGCTGTAAGAAGAATCTTTGACCTTGTGTGAGAGTCAAACTGTTTTAATGGTAGGAGGTAGGTTACATCTGCAGACACACTGCCAGTTGGCATCACTACTTTTTGGTGGTAACTTATATCTCATCTGGGTTTCCAAGAAAAGGAGAACCAGGTTTTGGGGAAGGAAAGACAATCTCATCCGGTGTGTGTGTGTGTGTGTGTGTGTGTGTGTGTGTGTGTGTGTGTGTGTGTGTGTGTGTGTGTGTGTGTGTGTGTGTGTGTGTGTGTGTGTGTGTGTGTGCGTGCTGGTGTTTCTGCTGTCATTTGACTGTGTGTGTGTTTTCTGGGCCCTCAACGTTCATGATCAGAAGATCTGTCATCGAGCCATTTATTTGCATTCATTACATTGCTTTAGGCAAGGCAAGGCAAGTTTATTTATATAGCACAATTCAGACACAAGGCCACTCAAAGTGCTTTACTTCATTTTGATCTCAAAGATATATTTCTTTGCATCTTATAGCACTGATGTACCTTATTGCCACCTCCCTCCACATCTACCAGTGTGTCATGTATGATCACCTGGATATATGTTCTTCAGATTCTTCCCGGGCAGACAAGAAGGAGAGTCGCTGTCCGACCCCCGGCTGTGACGGCACAGGTCATGTAACGGGTCTGTACCCCCATCACCGGAGCCTGTCCGGCTGTCCGCACAAAGACAGGGTGCCACCAGAAAGTAAGCACACACACACCAGCCAAAACAAACACTGTGTTGCCTTCTATTACCCAACCTGGGACCTTGATGTTCTTTGATGTTGAGGAATTGGGCATGTTTCCCCGTGATCACTGCTGTGTCTGGCTGCATGTGTGTGTGTGCTGTATGTACTTGCTGTCATGCTCAGACTGTTTGATATCTCAGTGAGGGGGGTCAGATGGTTTGCAGCTGCACTTTCTGCTGTGACCTTTTTGCATGGGGCCGTGGGTTTTGCTTGCTGGTTGCCTGCTTACAGTGCTGTGGTGATGAGGTGGGGAAATGAGGCCTTGCTGATCCACACACAGTGGCCATTGGTGGGGATGGTCAATAGCTGTCAATCACTGATTTACTTGACTGCATGGGATTTTCTCCTCCATTAGATTGACTGACAGTTATGATAATCCCTTATGCTTGTTGGTTGCCCTGTTGGCTGGCTATGTGGGTTGCATTCTCCTCCACAGCATGGTTTATTATTGCATTTGGGACTAATAAGAAAGAGGCTCAAAGTCACACGTTTGCCTTTCATTCATTTGTGTTGTATAGCTAATTGAGTCTTAACAATTCATTTGATACAAAAACCATCACAAAATAATGCTCTCAGACCTTGATAACAGCGAAGCCCGTCTCAGTCATCCATACCACAAACCCCATTGATTTAGTTGCTCCTTGCTCAATGAAGTTATTTAGAATAGATAGGCAGTATCATATCTCTAAGCCATGGATCATATGAAGTGGCCATAAACATTAGCCTTGACTGAATGGTGAGATTTTAACACCGGCTATTTAGTCTCATTCACCTTGTGCAAACTTCTCAATAAAAGCCCCCTTTAACACATTTCATTAAACCGCAGCATGAAAAATCAAGTTATGATCTGCCATGACCCAGACTGCAATCAAAATAAAAAGAGGTCTTTGATAATGGCAAAGGAATGAGCTACCATTAAAGCCAGGCTTGTAAAAGACCAGCAGTGTTACACATGCAGTGTTCTAGGGAGCGCTGCTCACACAGAGGTTGCTAACCTGAGATGTATTCGTCTCCCAAGAAATGTTAAAAATGTCTCGGAGTCAGTTGACCTTGACTGGGGATCAAGAGCCCCAAAATGGAATTTGGAATGGCGCTTGAATTGATTGTCACTGGAGCTGTTGGAATATGATGTCTGTGTTCCTCCTCCTTTTCCTCCTCTTGTGTTGATGGGACTGAATTTTTTGGGAAGATGATACGACCAAACAGCCCAGGATGCTTTCACAGAGCATCACAAAAAAGTTTTCTTCTTGATCTTTGAGGTATAATCTTCAGCCCTTCTTCTCTGACTTCAGCAGGATGCTTGAGAGATAAACATTGACACACACACACACACAGTCACGTTGCTATTAAAAGGTGACTTCCTTCAGACCAGACACGGCAGGCAAAAGAAAATTCCGTTCCAATTCCCATACTTCCCTACTATTTAGTCTGCCAAAAAAAAGAATTAGGATGTCCCAATACATGCATGTCAATTGTATTATGCTGAAAATACATAAAAGCCTGACATTTCTCAACATAATGAAAAAAAAAATCTTCCTTATCTGATTTTTTTTTCTCCTGTGGCCTTTAAACTCTTCTGTACTTTAGTATGTAGTGTAGTAAAAAGAAAGAGTATGTGATTTGGATCGCAGGGATAGTTTTTTTCAAGCACTGGTACATTTTAAGATGTCTTCTTTCATACCAGAATATATAAAAAGATCCAATATGTACATTTAGGTTTTCTACTGTACGACCATTTTTAACTGTCATTATCTCAACATTAGTTTTTTTCAATACTCTAAACCAAAAATCTCAACTTCTAAAGCACGCACGTACGTCAACTAAACTGCTTTCCATTATCAGTCATAGCACTATTCTGAGGGTAATTACAAAAGCAATTAGTTCATATGTTGTTAATTGTCTGATTTATGATGAATGATCTTCTTCAAAACAAGCAAAAGAGAGTTAGAGCACCCCCCAATAGAGGCTCAGTCCTCAGAAGCAGCAGAACACGGGTTAGAATCTAGCCCGTGGTTATTCTCTGCATGTCATTCCCCTTTCATCTGCCCCATTTCATATCTGTCTCTCCAAACTGTCTAATATTGCATGAAAATGCCAACAAATAATCTTTTTTTAAAGATGAATTTTTAAGAAAAAAAGATAATGAGTTAGATATTGACACTTTTGCAATTGATTTATTTATTCAAATATTTCTGACAAATCAACTGGCAAGGTGAAGATATAAGTTTAACATTTGACCCTTTTCGCCGGCACTGTCTCACTTTAAGGTTGTCATTACATGTCTGCATTACCAGCCATGTAGAGGACAGTCAGCAGGCTCCTGTCAATATGTGCTCCATTATCTCATGCAGACAGACTCCTTACTTTAAAGAAGAGGATGTCACACATGTAGCTGTCCGTGGGGGAGATTCGGCTAAGAGCAAGTCTCTCTCTCTACTATTAACACATTTGCTGTACTGAATGGACAATGTTTTATTAATGCAGTGGCTTCATTTAATTGGGGAAAATCGCACAGTGCAACCCAACTGTTCCCTGGGAAATGTGGAGAAAGACGATTAAATTATTTCTCAATTTTGATTAATTCCCATTCCTGTTAAGCTCATTGTCGCTCTTTTCTGTAAAATGCTTACATACTTCATCAGCTCAAATGCTAGTCTTTGCTTTTGTCCTTAAATGGAGTTACCTTTGTTACATACAGTCATGGCAGACAAGGCATCCTCTTTGATTCCTTCTATTATTATGTTCCCCTCAGCCTACCTGTAGGTCTATCTTCTCCTACTGAAACAGGCCTACAGCTTTCATTTCTCACCATTTAATCTGTGTCTTTACAAAGGGACAGGGCCAAAAATGGGATATGCAAAATGTATTGGCCTGTGGCATGTTGAGGTGTCAGGCTTTGCCCAATTACCTGCGCCGAACACCAATTAGTATGTAAGAGAAGGAGGATGATGAGGGGTTAAAGTTTAAGGGGGCGATAATGATGAAGCTGGTGCCTGACGGGGTTTGGCCCCCCTGCCTGCAGTGTTCACACCGCTCCACTCGGACATCCATAGATCATTCATCTAATTGGCTGGTTGCTGATGGGATCTCAGACACTTATGGACTCTTTTAGTGGTAAATGGTATTGAAGGCTGAGCTTTCTAACCTAACAACGTGTAGATGATAACAAAGCACACTCTATCAAGACTCAATCTGGTTGCTTTCTCCCATTGATTTCAAGGTTTGTGTTTTGCATGATTGCTAGCTGTTGGTCACTGTGCTTCTCTGCATGCCCAAACTCGTCTTGTCGGGCTTTTTCGTCCTGTTCAAACTTAAATGACATCTTTTTAATTCATGACTGTCCCTATTTCGTGAATACTAATTTGAAAGGGTCCGGGTAAGTGGAAGCCATATGGTGGGAAACCTGGCCTGGCCCTCTCAAACTAGTGTTCATTAAAATGAAGAAGCGGTCATTTGGGTTCACACAGACTCATTTCTTAATGATGTTTATAATGCCAAAGTTCCTCACACACTAATAGAGCTTGTGCGTTGATTTGTAAGGGGGCTCCTAACCTTCCCTGTCTTTCACTCCTATCTCCTGTCCGTGTGAAGTTGTGGCAATGTATGAGAATGTTCTAAAGTGTCCTACGCCTGGCTGCACGGGACGTGGCCATGTCAATAGCAACAGAAACTCCCACAGAAGGTAAGTGACAGCCCGACCACTGGCACTGTCCATGTTGCAACCCCCGTTTTTGTTCACTGTGGGACTTTATTTTACTAAGGTATTATATTCTTTTCATCCTCCATGTTTTTTTTCCACATCATCTTTTAATTTTCTTACTGTAAACCCAATTATTTTTGTCTTCCTGACACATAGCTTTTTTGTGTACGGATTAGTACCATTTTTATTAAAGTGTTGTGACTTTGTGGCGATTGCTTGAATGTAAACGACATTCATTTATACGAAAAAGTTACACACTGTAGCTTTACCACTCCCGTTAGTTTAACTGAGGCTGATTAGAATGCAGCAATTCACACCTCCACAGCATAAATCATTCATCAGCTCCCGGCGAAAAGTGGCATGTATCAGGTGCAGAGTTTGGAGGGAGAAAGTGAAATAGCAGGGCGCTCTCTCCTGTGCTGTCAGACGGGTGCGAGGTGACAGTGAGAGAGGAGTGTCACCCACAGCAGATGCTCGGGGAGGTTTGGGCATAGCAGCAGCCATTAGCACCTCTCTCCTACTCAGACAGGGTGACAGCAGAGGTACAACCTGGGAGGACCACAATGCCTTCACGCGGTGCTAGCTGACACTGCCGCAGTGCCAAATAAGCATGCACATGGACAAGCACAGTAAACTTTCACTTTGTCTAGAAAGAGCTGATATAAACCTCCATTATACTACTTCACACTTCCCAACCGTGACACACACTTTTTAGCCCTAGCACACGTCCATGCACTTCTGATGACAGGTGCTCATGGACACAACTCTATACTGGCTTCAGGCCATTGTCAAAGATAATTTTTTCAGCGTGGCCCTGGCCCTCTACAATTGACAGACTGGATGGAGAGTAATAGGGGTTACGGATAACAACATGGAGCTTTGTCACATTTGGTCAGTTGGATGTCAGGAGTAAAGTTTTACAGCCCTCGATTCCATTGGAACACACTGTAGGTGTAGATCCCAAGTGTGTGTGTCAATGTGTGTGTCTAGTCAGCGTGTGTCTGAAGGGAAACTGGACGCTGCAAAAATGCACATAAAAATGCATTTTTGCCCATATGGGAATTTATATTCTGATAATTATTTCTAGCTGCTCAACCGGAAAGTCGCAAGCTGTCGCCAATTTTGTTGCCAGGAAAGTGTAACCAGTGATTTAAAATGAATGATTGTGTATTTTTGAACATAGAGATTCTGAACTATAGTCTTTATATAGGTATATTCAAACTGGTAGACACTGTGATGGAGTGGCTGACAGGCGGATGTGCACTAGCCGTTTTAAGATGGGCTGACAAGTACTCTTAACAAGCCCAAACATTTTACATCATGTGCACTCAGTGTAACGTTTCCACCTATCAAACTGTGTGTCTGAGGCGCACGCTCCACTATGCCTTTCTCATTGCAGTCTGTCAGGATGTCCCCTCGCTGCGGCCGAGAAGCTGGCCAAGGTCCAGGAGAAGCACCAGACCTGCGACGGCCCCAAGTCCAACCAGGCTTCGGACCGCGTCCTAAGGTAGTATTCACTCTTCATTCTTATCTGCATTACTTACGTTGAAACTATCTATCACAAAGTAGCCAAAATATAGAACGCAGTGCATATTGATATAAGACACAGACTTTATTGTAGAGCATAGTCAATCTACTGTATGTGATGTATGTAAAGAATGTTGTAGAATATGTAAAATAGGTTGCCATTCACTGCAACAGACGTGCAATTCTGGATGTTGTGCTTATGTGTACTGACTGTGATGTAATATAAGATTGTAATGTAGAAAACTATTACACAATCATTTTGGAATGTCTGGTTCTGTCCCCCTCCTGCATTTTTTTTAAAACTGTTGAGATTTTAAAATCTCCCATTGTACTTTCATGTTGACGTCCTCCCTGTCCCCTGAGAACGCATCCACAAGAGACTGCATGTTCATTTCCCCCGCTCACCATTGAAGGCAAACCGCTTTATTAGATTTGAACAAAATTGGCCTCATTCATCATACCCGAGACTGAAGTTGTTTTTGAATGGGAATTTCTTTGATAGTCATGGAAAATGCTACGATGAAAAAGTAATTGTTACATTTTATATTTATATCTAACCCAACATCAAGAGCACAATATCGTACTCTTCATTTATACCTGGTCTTAAGATTGAGGATATAGAGGCGTATGAAATGATAAAAGCATTTCAGAGCGAACGGGAAGTGTAATGAAAGTGAAGAAATTCAATTTTAACTGTTTCTTTTATTGACTGGGGGATGACATTTTTTTCGGTGTTTTAAATAGAGATCCCTCGCTCCCTAAAATCCACCAGCATCTTCCCTCTATATTCTAATCCTGGACTATATGACCATACCAGCCTGCCCCCTTCCCTTCCTTGCATCTGCCCATTGTTTAACCGAAAACCTTCCCCTGGGCAATGTTGAGTGCCTCGGTCCAACTTCCATACCCCTCGTCATTTATTTTCCAGGCCTATGTGCTTTGTCAAACAACTGGACTATCCACAGTATGGTTACAAGAACAATGTTTCCACCAGCACGCCCCGCTCCAACCTGGCCAAGGAGCTGGAGAAGTACTCCAAGACCAGCTTCGACTACAGCGCCTTCGACAGCAGCAACAGCCACCAGGTGTACGGGAAGCGCGCCATCGCACCCAAGGTCCACGGACAAAGAGACAACTCGCCCAAAGGATACGATGGTACTATTTTTTACAGCAGGTTTTTTTCTTCCATTAGACATTCCCAGAATATGGTTTTCATTCCTCCAATAGTGAATGTTTTCTATTTACGTGCAAATACATGATTTGAAAATATTTATTTGAGATGTATTAAGCATAAACATTTCAAGGTCACAATAATATTTTGTGGAATTATATTATATGGAATTTTGGTCATTGAAATACCAAATCTAATCGACCGATATTTTTGTTCAATGCATCTACTGTATAACTACACGTTTAGCAGAGACAGCAAACTTCTTCTAAAACAAGTCCAAGATATATTTCAGGAATCTTAAAATATGTACAGTATGAGACAGGTGTGCAGCTCCTAACTTTAACATACATTAAAGAATCTTGGAGGAACTTTAAGGTTTTGTTGATTCTAGCGCCCGCTCTGGACAAAAGCGGTATGGTTTTTACGACACCAGTGCTTTCCTAGTATTTTAGTATTATATGCAATTCCTCATAGGAAAAGCAAAAACATTATTTGAATTTTTTCATGTGTCTTGCAGCCAAACGTTACTGCAAGAACTCGAGCTCTGCGAGCAGCACGAGCAGTACGTACGCCCCCAGCAGCAGCAGCAGCAGCCTGAGCTGTGGAGGGGGAGGGGGGCTGGGAGCAGGCAGCAGCGCCAGCAGCACCTGCAGCAAGAGCAGCTTCGACTACAGCCACGACATGGAGGCCGCACACATGGCCGCCACAGCCATCCTCAACCTGTCCACGCGCTGCCGAGAGATGCCCCACGGCATGGGAGGAAAGCCCCAAGACCTCTGCTCACCGGTAAGAAAGCATCATGTCACACTCTAACTACATTACATCAACAGGTATAACCATATTATTCAAATGAGTTATTTTTTTTAAAGGTCACCTATTGTGCCAAATGCAGTATTTTTAGAGACTCCCAAAGTATGAGAAGAAAACAACCCCTCTCTCTTTTGCTCCAAGTCCACCTTTCTACAAAACCTATGTTCAAAAACCCCAGTCAGATTTCAATCCACGCCCCTTCATCACCAACGTAAATTAGCACTACCTCCACCTATGATAAGCCACATCCCCAGATACAACTGACCCTGCGTTCCAATCCCCATACTTCCCTACTATTTAGTATGCCAGAATTTCTCGACATAGTGAAAATAAATCTTCCTTTTTTCTGATTTTTTTTTCTCCTGTGGCCCTAAAACTCTTCTTTACTTCAGTATGTAGTGTAGTAAAAAGATAAAAAGTATGTGATTTGGAACGCAGGGTAAATTTAACCGGCATTTAGTATCAGGGCCATTCAGAATAGACTTGGCTTTTTGGAAGGTGGGGCTTAAAGAGACAGGCTCTTAACTTAGTGTTTTAGACAGAAGCTGAAATAGCAGATTCAGCCAAGGCACTGAGAAACATTGGACACTTTACCATGAGAAACAGTTTCAAGTAGAAAAAGCTAATTATAATTGTCAACCTGAAAATGAGCATAATGTGTGGACTGTAGTGAAATGAAGTTTCTCATTTGAGCCTGCAGCATCACATGATACTCGCTACCAGGGCCGTCGTATAGGGGGTAAAGTTTATGACGATTATAAGGGCCCACAGCCAGCTAGGGCCCACACAGCCCCCAGTAGAATCTATGACAAAATTATTATGCATACAGTGAATTATATAATCATACGAATGATTCCGAATTAAAACAAAACCACAAGTCATACAATATTCAAATTTTAATAATTTCAATAACCCCCTTGGCCCCTTCTTAAAAAATGGTTTGGTCCACCCCGCGGTTCGTCCTTCCTCATTGGAATTAAGTGAGCGTGAGCGAACTCCAGCAGGCTAGGATGCCCCCAAAAAAGCTCGCACCAGAAAAGAGTTGAGAAGGAGGTCAGGAGTAGGATATGAGCAGCAGAGCAGGGGATCAAAAACTTGGTGAGAGTAAAACTACAGAGGGAGGCTGAAACAATTAGCCTACTACTTGTTCATTCATAACATTACCTTTGATGGGGCGCAGGCTGGAGCCTACATTAGCTGTCATTTGGCCGCGCTACACTCTGATCAAGTCGCCAGTTCATTAAAAAAAAAAAAAAGTCGCCAACTATAACTGAACGTTACTACTACAGTGACTATGTGTTTTACACATATTACTGTCTGACAGTGCTTCAGTAGCCTATGCGCCCATTCAGAGGCTGCATTGAATTGTACCATGACGCATTCAACTTCTACTCGGTAATTATGAGTATCTGACGATGGTCAGTTACGTTCAGGGCCGTCGGACTGCGGTCAGGCTTGGGGGCCCAAAGCAGAGGGGGGCTGCACCCAAAAAAAAATTGTTTTTTTATTTTTTTTACTGGCTCAATATAGGCCCCTGATCTTTGAAGGCCCCGACATTTTTTATTTAGGAAGATAAATATACATTATCTATAAATGATTCCAGAAAATATTACTAAATAGGAAACGGTTGATTTAGCCTTAATTTGCTTCTCAAAGTGCACCAGATTTATCAATTTTACTTTAACATTATAAAAAAAATCCAGGGTCCCCAACACAGTCTCCCAAATTCCTGTGAGAAACACAGTGTGTGTGCATGGTTATTAAGAGTCTTAGACCAGGGGTTTTGTTCAAGTACGCGTAATGATTTGGTCATTCGTCAATAGAAACATTGTGTTGTTATCTGGCTCAGAGAGGGACCAGTCACTCATACGTTTTGGACTATAGACAAACATAGCTTTTACATGTTTGTATTGTAAGACCGCCTCTCAGAGGGCCCATCAGGACTTCCTGTATAGGGGCCCAGAATTTGGTGCAACGCCCCTGCTCGCTACACCTTGGTAGACAAGGCAAGTTTATTTTTAGAGCACATTTCGGACACAAGGCCATTCAAGGTGCTTTACATAAGCAATAACAAAATACATCAAGTAAGAACAAAACACATCAAGTATAGAGCACACATTCAAAAAAAAAAAAAAAAAAAAAAAATCAAAATGAGAAATTAAAATTTCAGGTTAAAACGGAAACAGAACGGTCTTAAGACCTGATTTAAAAGAGCCGAGTGTTGAAGCGGACCTCAAGTCCCCTGGAAGTTTATTCCAGAGCTTGGGTGCATTAAAACTAAAGGCTGCCTCTCCCTGTCTGGTCCTTACTCTGGGGACTTTCAATAGCCCAGTCCCAGACGACCTGAGAGCTCTGACTCATTCATAAGGGACCAGTAGGTCAGATATGTATTTTGGCCCTAAACCATTTAGGGCTTTGTAGACCAACATCAATATTTTAAAATCAATTATTTGGTTAACAGGAAGCCAATGTAAAGACCTCAGAACAGGGGTGATGTGATCCACTTTTTTGGTCCTAGTGAGGACTCGAGCAGCAGCGTTCTGAATTAGCTGAAGCTGTCTGATTGATTTTTTAGGAAGGCCAGCAAGGACACTGTTACAGTAGTCAAGTCTACTAAAAATAAATGCATGGACAAGTTTTTCTAAGTCCTGCTGAGACATTAGCCCTTTAATTCTCAATATATTTTTAAGGTGGTAGTAGGCTGACTTAGTAATTGATTTAATGTGTTTTTTGAAGTTTAAGTCGGAATCTATCACTACTCCAATATTTCTAGCTTGGTGTGTGCTTTCTAACATAACAGATTTAAGCTGTGCGCTGACTTTTAATTGTTCATCCCTGGCACCAAAGACAATTACTTCAGTTTTGTCGCTGTTTAATTGAAGAAAGTTTTGGCACATCCAGTCATTGGTTTGTTCAATGCATTTACTTAGTGCTTGAATCGGACTATAGTCTCCTGGTGATATGGTTATGTACATGTGTGTGTCGTCTGCATAATTATGGTAGCATAATTTGTTTTTGTTCATAATCTGAGCTAGCGGTAGCATGTATATGGTAAGAGTTTGTCCTCCTGCTGCAGTCACACCAATCCTCTGAGAGATAACCTCTGTTCTTCCTTCATTTCACTAATGCTGGCTTTGAAAAGTCACAAAGATTGGGAGATCTTGGCACGTACACACACACACACATGCATACACAACCACACACACCCACACACATTCCATTAAAGATCCGGGGCTGTGTCTTACACTCAGGGCTCGGCGGGGCAGTTTTTTATTTTGCGTCTGGGGATCAGATAGAAGAAGGAGGAGGCAAGCGTTTGACACGGCGTGAGCCCACTATGTCATTTCAGAGGAGAGATAAGGTGACGCTGTTCCTGTATTATCTGTGCCCAGATGCTGAGCTGTAAAATGGGGGAGCAGGAAGAGAGCGCACTGCAGAGGGGGTAATGCTGCCTCAATGCTAATGTTGACAGTGGAGACTACCAAAGAATGAGAAGCAGGGTGATATAGAATTGGAAAATACAGAAAGAGAGCAAAGAGGTGGGAGGTTTGCAAATGTCACGGTGAAGGAGGAGAGGAGAGAGGGATACAGGAGAGGAGAAAAGTACTGAGGAAAAAGAACGGAAAAGACAAGACTAAAGGATGAAAGAGAAAGCCTATAGAAACATTATTTCACCCAAAAAAGTGGAAAAGAATAAAGTCAGTGGGGGAGAAAAGGCCTGCAGCAGTCAGGACTTTGTCTGGACCTACAGCTCATCTCTCTGTCTGTCCTGCTCTGCTCCTGGCCATGATGGGGCAGGATGCTCTCAGGCCAGGGAGAGGAAGATGGAAGACTTCAGACACTCCTTTCTTCTTCTCCTCCTTTTCTTCCTCTTTCATCTGCACTGCTCACCTCTCAGCACACACTGTTCTGAAGGATTCTTCACACTCTCACATTGACTCTAGCCTCCTCAGCCTGTCCATACACCTGTTTCCCTCAGTCCGCACATTCAATTGATCTATAGCTGGGGTTAGGGTTAGACTGAGAAGAATGGCTGTGTTAAAGGTCTAAAAGTCAAATGCCATGCTTTGGTGGTTAGAGCGAGGGGGAATGTGTAAAATATGTATGCACGCAGTTAATGAAACATTCGGTTTCTGAGGAGTGCTACTTACTGTACCAAAAGTAGGTTGTGTTTCTGAGTGAAAGGTATTTTGACCAATGAGATTAGTTTACCACACTTATTAATTGTCTATAAAGGAGGGTTTCCAAACCGTTTTGGCTAGTGACCCATTAAATGCTTACAGACTGAGGCAAATGGCTATTTGTGATATTGGGCTATGCAAAAAAAAATGATTTGATTTGATTTGATTTGAAAATGTAACAGCATCTGTGGTTGAATATAAAGAGTCAGAAGAGGTCAAACTCATGAGGATTTCATTGGCAAAAAGCAAAGGTTATAGAACAAACAGCAAGAGAAGAAATCTTAATGTGAGTAACCGAAGAATATTTCTGAAATCGTCCCTCAAATGTATCGTGTGAGCTTTTAGAGGTGTGCTGACCCTCAGGTTGGGAACCTCTGTTGGGTCGAGTAGTTGCAGCTCATCTCAAAGCTAGTGAAACGTACCTTTTAGGAAATACTTTAGATTAGGAGAAAATATTGTTTGACACTAGGCTAATACTTACGGGTTTGTATATCTCTGAGCAAGGCTTGGTTACAATCCATAGACACCCCCAAAATAAGATCATCTTAACCGGGATGATATGTCATAAAACTGCACTCAAAAAATAAACCGCCATGTAAGTTTGTTGTGTGCGAAAAACAACAATTATAATTTTTTTCTTAATTAAGCCTCCATTCTACAGAAAGCATGAAGAGTATGTAGGAAAAAGGTGAGCGCGGTGAGAGAGAGAAAGAGAGTCAACAGGAGTGAAGAGAGAGAGACGAGTGAAGGAAAGGCCAGGGAGGAAGAGAGGACAGACACAACACAGCTGCTTTTTATTAGTAGATGGGCGGAAGTAATGTGGCAAGAATTAGCAAGCGACCTCTCACGCTCTGGCCCTCTTCCCTACCCACAATCCCCCATGGCTCCAGAGGTCAGGGGGTCCGTGAGGGTGGAGATTTCTAATGAAGGAGGTGGGCTGCATCCTCACATATCATCCTGTTTAACTCCATATGAGGAGGTGGCTCACGTTAAGACTTGACCTTTATTTTGCTCATACAGTCCTTTACTCATCTTCTGCCTCCTCCGCTCTCTCTTTCAAGCTCCTTATAGTAAAACCTACAATTGAACTTTCAGTGGAGTGTGTGTGTGAGTGACTGTGTTGGATGGAAGCAGACGGACACATCATGGAATCATTACAGAGACCATTTGACAGGTGGATTTATGTAGCAACCCATCGTTTCGCTTTGTCTTACATGATACACAATTTTTTTTGTACCTTTTATATTATTCATAGTGAAGAAAAAACACATCTCGATGACCCAGCACTAACTGCTTCACACTTCTACCTGCTCCCTGCTGTGAGACAAAAAAAGGTCATCTTTTCAGAAAAATAATATAAGATCTGCGTCTGGAGTATGATGAAGTAGATCAAAGCTTTTAAAATGAACAGACATGTTCCTACACTAAAAAAAAAATATTTTAAAAGTTTTAATCCAAAGAGAATGTGACTTCCTTCTCAGAGAATACCCAACTTTTCTTTCAGAGAATAGGCCTATCTGGCTTTTTTTCCTTTGATTGAAATACCCCCAGCTCCTTATTTTCAATGTAAGTGTTACCACAGTAGGCCTAATACAGCCTGTCGTCATTTTTAAGAGTCTTGGTTTTAGCCACAGTTGTTGCAGGATGCGTGCCCAGTTTCAGATCTGTCACCCCTCATGCCATTGAGTCAGTGTGCGTCACAAAGGTTCTGGCTTCAGACACCAGGAGAATCCACCCCTAGGGACACTGTCGGCTTGAATCAGCGTCAGGGCCGGTCTTCCTTCTCATGAGACTGAGTAAAGGGAACGGGGAAGAGGACACAACACACATGCATATTAAACGTAATCATTAGTGTTGTGGGACTTTTGGGATTTACGTACATCATGTGCCAGATGTAGATATTGTATAGATACAAACCTACACTCAGGAGGCAGTGAGCCAGCCAGTCTTGTTTGACGTGGCCCACTTATACAGTATACTGTAGTTCTGCCTCTATTTTTGGGTTTGCAGCGGTCTACTTCCAGCCACTGCTGCTCATCAACCCCACCCCTAACCCTCAGCCCCTGCCCCCCTGTGATGTCCACTCACATTAGTCTCACACACACACACACACACACACAAGTACCCACACACACACACTCTCACACACACACGCACACACACATACATCATTCTGACTGCACGGAACACAGTGCAGCCCAAATGAAAGGAAAGAAAAGAGGCAGAGAGAAAAAGAGGAAAGGAGAGACAGAGGGATGAACTCGTCCTTGAGCGATGACGACCTCTTCTTCTTCTGTCCCTCTTATGAGTGGAACACTACATTGTTGCTGCGCAGCATCTACAGTTTCATTCTAGACAGACCTGGGCAAACAATACAGTGGAATATGGTTTCAGGTATTTGCACTGTAGATGTTCTCCATCCATCTCTCCAGATATCTAAACATTTCAAAAGTGAACAAGTCACTAGAGGACACAAAAACTTGTGATGTCCTTCTCAAAAGTCACCTATTGTGCAAAGTGAATTTCTTAATGTTTTTTTATATCATTTATATGGGTCCCTGTGTGACTAGAGACTCCCAAAGTATGAGAAAGAGCCACCCTCTCTTTTTTTCTCCACCTCCACATTTCTTAAAACCTGTGTTCCAAAACCCCAGTCAGATTTCCTAATTGATTGATTGATTGATTGATTGATTCAATTTTATTTCAGACATATCAAAAAAGAAAAATTAAAAGCATGAAAATACAATAAAAAAATATGTTAAAATGATTTCACAAATAAAAATAAACAACAAATAAACAAATAACATATTGAATTGATATGCCTGAAAAGGAGCAGGAAGAAGTATAAACTTATTTGATCCTACCCCTTTTCCACAGCTCAATAACTTTATAATACTTTTTTATATATTTTTTTTTTATATTTATACAATCCATATATCCATATATACTCGACGCCATTGCAAATGAAGGCCACCCCTCAATTGGTCTCCTGAGGATAAACAAAAATCAAACGAAAAATTAAATGAAATATCCACTACATACATCCATACAAAAATACATCCACCATATGCATTAACACAATTCATACGTCCATATCTCCATATTTGTACAACTCACATATCCATCTCCACACATACATACTTTCCGTCTTAAATCTCTCCCTTATCCCTGTACCTGTTAAAAATCATTTCTTTGAATTTTTTTTTTAACTGAATCATGTTTGGACATTGCTTTAGCTCCGTGCTCATACCATTCCACAGTTTCACACCACCAATTGAGATGCAATGACATTTTAAAGTCATGCGTGCAGCCAGTGTCTTAAAGTTTAACTGTTCCCTCAAATTGTAACCCCCCTCTCGGTCAAAAAAAAGTTTTTGAATGTTACCTGGTAGCAGTTTGTTTCTAGCTTTGAACATGATTTGTGTAACTTGATATTCAACCAGGTCCTTGAACTTTATGATGCAAGAATGTAAAAAGAGGAGGTTGGTGTGATCATAATGACATCAAAAGGGTAGAGAGGCCACACCCCCTCATTACCATCCTAATTTAGCACCGCCTCCACCTGTGAAAAGCCCCCCCCAGATACCCCTGGATATAACTGGCAGTTAGATTCAGAGCCAATCAGAATTTTGGAGGGCAGGGCTTAAAGAGACAGGCTCTAAAATGAGTCTGAAAAGAAGAGATTCAGCAATGGCACTGTGAGAAATATACATGGTTTTCTGGACACTACAACATGAACAGTTTATTTGAGAAACCCAAATTACAATTCTGAAAATGAAAAACGATCATAATATGTGACCTTTAATGCTCACCGAGTTTTGCCCATGCTCTGATCTTAGAGTATGAGTGTTTGAATCCTATTTAATCAGAAACTGTCTCTCTCTTTCTTTTATCCCTTTCTTTCCATCCCCGCCTCCTTTTGTTCACCCTTTCTCCCTATCATCTTACTGAAAACACACACACACACACACCTACTCCACATACACTGACCTGACTTAACCCCCAACACATATAATATCCAAAACCCCACGCTTTTCAGAGTCCTGGTCTAGACGTGGATGAGAACGGTACGTTGGACCTGAGTATGAGCAAGCGTCTGTGCAGTGGCAGTGACTCTGTGCTCACCCCTCTGGAGCCCATGTCCCCCCAGAGGCAAGCTGCCCTGCTGGGCTCTCGCTGCTACGGCATGGGGGACGCAGGAGACTGCTGGGACCTGCCCGTGGACTACACCAAGATCAAACACATAGACGAGGACGACAAAGAGGTAAAGGAGTAAGAGATAAGGGAGAAAATACAAACTAAATATGTGATTTTAATGATAAATAGAAATCACTAATAATTAATAGTCAGATAGACAGTATGTATCACTTAATAAAGCCTGTACAGCTTGGAGTCTCAGCCAAAATGTTTCCTCTCTTAGCCATTGCTTCAACACACAGTCTTCAATCCAAAAATGTGCATTGCCGTCTGATTGGCTTCTAGGTTTCTTCCCTCGCTGTCTGACTCTCTGCTTTATTTAGAAACATTAGAAGCATTGTATTTTTTTTTAGGGAAACCTAATGAATCTGCATCTTAATTAATGTCTGCATGGCCATGCACCGAGGTACGGGCTCTGTTCGTAGCCTGCGTCCCACATGCTGGCTTTCTGTTTTTTACATTTTGCTCTCCTCCAATATGAATTATGCAAAGTAGCACCTTGGGAGGGAATCGGAATAGCTCATCTAATCAAAGAACTGCTGGAGATCAATGCATCACTGCTGGGCGCGCCATGTGTACAGGCGCATGCATGTGCAGCACATGTGCCTCTCTTGGTGTACTGTGTGTGATGTGAATATTCATATGGGGTTGTGTGTGTTGTCGATACCGATGTCTCTTTGGGAGTGTGTCTGCGTGTTCCATGCCTAGCCTACTTTCTGCTGTGTTTCTCTGTATGCATGTGTGGGTCTGCCTCTCAGCCTGCGCTCACTTTAATTGGAGAAGCTGGCTGGCTGACCCAGCATCACATACACTCTGAGACAGCTTGAGCGCGGGATCATTTGGGCCATATCTGGACCTGTCTGTTTATGGGCATTACTGTACGTACACTGCCGAGCATGGAAGAAAGGAAAAGAGGATTTGCTCAACAGCCGTCTTTGCCCTGGCTGCATGCACTGCAGACAAAGCACAGCCCCACATAACACAGCCAGCAGCGCTCTGACACTACACCACAGTGCCATCTAGTGAACTACTCCTGTACTACAATAATCACACCGGCCAACTCCCTGCACTCACACGCACACAAGAATGTTCTATGAACATGCCCATGAGTGAGCCCACACACACACACACACACACACACACACACACACACACACACACACACACACAGGCATACACGCTGTTCATTTGGCACTGACTCATTATTTCCTCCCAGGGATTCTATTTTTGAGCTAGGTTAGACTGACAGAGGCTCAATAGTCACACAGGCTCAACCATTAGCATTCAAAGTGACACACAAAACCCTATGTGTGTGTGTGCTTGCGTGCGCGTTTGTGTGTGTGTGTGTGTGTGTGTGTGTGTGTGTGTGTGTGTGTGTGTGTGTGTGATTGTCGAAAAAACTGACGACATGTTAAGAGAAAAAGCATACAACTGTCATCATGGGCCAACATAGTGCATGAAATGCTTTCTAACTTTCAGATTTTTGAGTCCATGTGTTGTAATATGTTCACACACGTGCTCTTTGTTCTTTGACAATGTTTAATGATGGAGAGAGAAGCAAAGAAAAGATAAATCCTTCTCCTCCCTCTGTTCCCTCTCAGCCGGATGACCTGGATCCCTTCCAGGACCTGCTAGACGAGCGCTCCTACAGCACAGACGTGAACATGCCCAGCCCCAAGCCTAAGTACGTCCAGTGCAAAGAGAGTAAGAAGGACCTGATCACGTAAGAGCCCTGCTACTCTTCTCAATGATTCAGTGTTCTGTTCCCTCCCACGACCCCACACGCTTTACCCCTGATCATTTCTGTTTGGTTTCCATCCGTCTCTTTGCTCCACCTTCTCCCTACCCTCCCCTCCCCATCCCGTGCTGCTGGCTTGCTGTATGACATTATTCAACAGCTTTATGCATTTGTCCACACTGATCCTGGAGCTGGCAGCTTCGGCTGATGCTTTCATTGTATTTTCCCCCAAGTCTTTTCCTGCTTTATCTCCACTGGGCACAACACTAGTCGTGGGTATCATCATGCACTCTTAAATGGAGCTGAAGACACAATTTAATCACAGACAGTCAAGCTGAACTGGAAACAATGAAAACCAACAATGAAAAAAAATCCAAGATTGCCCTTTTTTTATATATTTTAATTCCATTTTCTTCTCCTACCCTTTGGCCTTATACATCTGTGTATTTTTTCGGAGGCAGATGTCCCACATGTGTGATAGAAGTGGTCACTTGACGAGGGATTTCTCCTCACATCGAAGGTGTGGCTTCCTTTTCCTCCAGGTGGATTCTAAGTCTAATTCTCTTTATTGTTTTCAGCTTACCTCGACTATGCTGTCACACACCTGTAGGCAGAATGTCTCTCTTCCTTATAAGTTAGCTCTTTGACTATTGGTAACTCTACATTCCAAAACAAGGGTTTCCTCATGACTGAATACATTGCTAACTTATATAGGCTAAACCCTGGCATGAAGGTATTTCTCAGTGTGCTATGTGTAAAGCCTTCCGAGTTGATAGATTCAGTACTCCCTGCCCCTTCCCTCTTGCATACAATGCATTCAAAATATTGAGAATTGAGCAGACTTGTTGAGTGTTGCATTGCCAGGTCCGTCTGACATGATTCAAAGGTTCAAAAGACTTTATTTGGCACATGCTTCTACGGTATGTGCAGTGAAATGTTGGTGTGGGACTCTGTCCCACTCTGATAAAATAAAAAATAGAATATAATAAAATGAAATACAATTAATGTTTTTTAGAGAATATATACACACAAGTAAGGTAAGGTTATGACTGCATGTAGCCTACATGTTTCCCCTGAACAAACTCAGGATTACAACTAGTTTAAGTTCAAGTCAACCCAGAGATGCTTCTTTTCCATTAGTCCTGAATGAATACGGTGCTGAAGAGACCAGTCATCCTTGTTGTCTTGTATGAATTCAAATACTCATAGGGTTAACGTATTTAAATCAGCTCCCTGCACTTACATCATGGCTTTTTTTGCATTTTTCTGTTTGACATTTTACCTTTGTGTGTGTGTGTGTGTGTGTGTGTGTGTGTGTGTGTGTGTGTGTGTGTGTGTGTGTGTGTGTCTGTGTGTGTCTGTGTCTGCGAGCATGTTTGTGTGTGTGTGTAGAAATGAATGTGGTCTGAGATGATCTACAGTAGTTTGTTGCAGTGGTTGGGGTGTCTTCTGATTGTGCCGTAACTAATCTTCTCCTGGTGTTATTTTCAGTCTCTCAGGTTGTCCTTTAGCCGATAAAAGCATTGGAAGCATGCTGGCCAACAACGCGCAGGAGCTCAAGTAAGGCGTGAGATGACTCACTGATTCGTACAGACTATAACACACACATACACACATACACCCTCCTACCTAACAAGCGTTCCCTTTGTGTGAGTCATGCTTGCTAAAAAAGAACTACACTTCCCAGCTTTTTGGGGACATACTGTAGTCTCTTTATTTAAATGAAACTTCATATTCATGGCAAGTGTTTTTGAGTTGGAGTTCCTCAGTAGAAACTGATGGACAGAGACAGGGTAGGGAAGTGAGAAAGTATTGGGAGATGGACCAATGCTGTGATGGTCTTTTGCATGGGATTTGCTGACAATGAGAAAAAATGTACCATTTTGCCAGCGTCATTCTTATGTATCTATTAATAATAGCTTGGTCAGCAGCACAGAAAATACAACTGACAATGAACATGACACAAATGTGTATATTGTTGATGCGATAGCTGCTAGCATGGATAATACCTGCATATGCACAAATTGAATATATAGAAATAAAAGGTGGAGTTATAGATCTTGGAGAACCCTTGTTGTCAAAATCAGTGAATATCTCCTCACGGCCCGCTACCTGTTCATGCTGTGTGCTCTGAAAAAAAGGTGTTAATACACAGCCTAGGCTCTGCATACTGATATGTAAACAAAGGGGGGCCCACTGTAGCTAACAACATGCCCGTTTACAGAGCCCAGGCAGTGTACTGGAATTAGAGATATCTAGGGATTTTGACTATATTGATTTTTGACAACATGCATTCTCCAGAGTCATAGACTAAAGAGACTTGACCTTTGCTGTAGGCCCTGAGCCCTTTCTGTGTTTTCTGCCCCAGGTGCCCCACACCAGGGTGCGATGGTTCTGGACATATCACTGGCAACTACGCATCACACAGAAGGTACAACACACATTCTATCTACAGCACACATTCATCAAGCAATCCCTCCTCAATACAGCTCTCCTCTCTGTCTCACATACATCCTAAAGGTCATACTTTACTCTGCTTCTAATTGCCCCTCTCTCTCTCTCTCTCTCTCTCTCTCTCTCTCTCTCTCTCTCTCTCTCTCTCTCTCTCTCTCTCTCTCACACTCTCTCTCACACACACACACACACCCCAACACACACCAACACACGCACGTACGCACTGGCGGCTTGACCTGTGTGACACTGTCATTTATCTGCAGTCTCTCGGGGTGTCCACGTGCCAGGAAAAGTGGGATAAAGATCATCCACAGTAAAGAGAACAAGGAGGACCAGGAGCCTATCAGGTACAGTACAGACACTGCTCTTCTGTCTTCTGTTTGGAGCCAGAACCTCCTGATAGACAAACTACCAGCACTGCTCACTCTTCACTGCTTACCTTACATTTTCCATGTAAACATATTAAACATCATATGACGTTACTTTCTCTGTGTTTAAAATGGAAGTAAGCTGTTTGAATGGGAACAAAAGGGCAAAGGACTGTTTTCTAATCTAGCGCATTGCTCATTGACGTGCACTGTTGCAAGCAGGGATTATTCCCTATTAGCTGGGACAAGACAAATGTGTAAAGTTTCAACCCAGCTCTGAAGGTGCGGGAGAAAACTTGCACACACACACACACACACACACACACACACACACACACACACACACACACACACACACACATAGCACACTTTGGCCACTTTGATCTTGTCTTTCTGCTGGATTCTAAGGACAGACAGCTAAACATATCACTGTCAGTAGTAACAATTGAAATTGATATGTCTTTGTCAAGTATTTTGACAGACCTTTTAGAAAATTGGAAATAAAATTGTAAGGAAAATGGGTTAGCTATCATAATTATTATTTTTGAAGATGGCTTTCATGTGTGCTATATATCTGTTTACAGTTTATAACAATACTTACATTGATCAGTTCTGTTCTTCAAATTACCACACTGCAACCAAGACACTTTCATTATTTCACTTTGCCCTTAAAAGCCAAATTCCCTAATGCCTCAAACAGAATGCTAGTGTGGCAGCTAGTAGCTATTTGTTTAAACAGCGTGGGGATGGAGTGTTGGGTAATGTAATGCATCATTTGTTGACTATAAATTTGATAATTGGTCATTTCACTTCTAATCTGTGTGTTGGTTGAGCACTTGTGAAAATTGATGTAAGCCATTGAAAGCTTAATGTATCCCTATATTATCATAACGTCTTCATTCTTCCATTCTGGTTTTGATTAAGTTGTTTTATAAACTATTATAGTGTTATTCTTTAATGATGCAACTTATGATAGTTCCACAATCGATTCATTTTCAAATGACTTTTTCAGTGAGCTGGTTATATCTTTTTGCCTTCAAAAGGTCTAATCGCAAATTGTTGAAATACTTTATAATTTCCACACAACCCAGATGTCCAATACCCAAATATATTCATTTTACTATCATACATGACAAAGATCCTCAGATTTGAGCAGATGGAAACTGGCACATTTGGGCATTTTTGCTTAAAAATTACAATTAATTTAATCATCAAAATTGTTGCCAATTTTCTTACATTCATCCAAACCATTAATCAACTAATATATACTGTGAACTGAATTACAACAACATCTTTATATTGAAAGCAGTGGTATACATACTATTGGAGATCTATACAAAACAAATCACTTCGACTTCTGATTTACATCCGAAAATATTTGAAATACCACAGAAGAAGCCAATTGCAGACAGCAGCAGTGCACATTTGACTCACTTCTATAGCCGTCGAAAAAGCCACAAAGTGGAACTAAAACCCGGCTGCTATTTACTTTATACTTTCACAACTGTAACTAGCTTTAGCTGTAATCCATTTTGTGAGGTGTGACATTTGAAATAATTTACTGCCTCATTGCATCTGATTAGCACTGGTGCTGATGCACTGTCAGCATTCCAAACAGTGTGATAACACTGCCACTGGGACAGCTTTAAATAAGATGATGCTATCTTTGTTCATATCAAAGCAAAGGGAGATAGAAGGAGACAGAAAATGATACTGGCTCGTACATTATATGGTGTTTTAGGACTCAGGAGGCAAACAGACTGTGGTGTGTACCAGAGAGGTCTCAGATGAAAAGATGATAGAATCAACTTAGAATGTGTATGCAGTGTAGCTTGTGGCTAAACCATGGAATGACTGAGTTAAACAATGACTATGAGTTACTCAGAGCATTTGCCTCTGCCCCCCCCCAGGTGTCCAGTCCCAGGGTGTGACGGTCAGGGTCATGTGACAGGGAAGTATGCATCCCACAGAAGTGCGTCAGGATGCCCCATAGCAGCCAAGAGACAGAAGGACGGCTACATGAACGGCATCCAGTTCACATGGAAGTCTGGTAAAACAGAGGGCATGTCCTGCCCCACGCCGGGCTGTGACGGCTCGGGCCACGTCAGCGGCAGTTTCTTAACACATCGCAGGTGGGTCTCAGAAACGTGCCTGTGTGTTGGCTTTTACTGACTTAAAGGTGCCCTGTCCAGTCAACTAAAGTTAGGTTTACACCTTCAGTAGCATTCAACTTCACCTGGTGTGTGAATCCCTGAGATCCCATACAAATGTGTTGATTGCATTCCCTTCCTCAAAGAAAATATTTGCAAATCAGAACTATTTAAGATAATAGATAAGAGTTTTTTTCAATGTTTGACATATACTGTATGTTAACTCGCTAGTACTCCTCTGCTTCCCTGCTGTTGTTGTATTATGGAATTTAATGGCACGACAAAAAGACCAATTTATGAACAGTCCATGTGAAGTGTATATGTACACTTACTTAGGAAATGATGAAAATCAGCTATTCATGAGGACAGTTGATGCACCAAACTTTTAAGGAATAGTTTGTCGTTTTGGGGAAATCTGCTTTTATCACTTCTAGATATGAGAAGATTGATAACACTGCAGCGTCTGTACGATGAATGTTTAGCTGGAGCCAATAGCCAGTTAGTTTATCTTAGCACAGGGAATTAAAGCCCCACTTACTAACATTAGGTACTTGCTGCTTAAAGAAATGGCCAGGCCCATTATGAACGTGTTTTGTAAAGCAAACAAGATACAACATGTTATCATAGAAGCACTGGTGGAGGCTGTCTAATGAGTGGTATCAATCTGTTCAATCTAATGCTCACTAAGGCACACAGATGTTGAATTAAAGCTTAAGACCGTCATTATTCAAATGCTTCTTCTAAACCTCCTTCCATAGAAGAAAAGCAGTTTATGAATGTTGAATCATTGTGTGTGTGTGTGTGTGTGTGTGTGTGTGTGTGTGTGTGTGTGTGTGTGTGTGCGTGCGTGCGTGCGTGCGTGCGTGCGCGTGTGTGTGTAATATACTGAAACAATGCTTCCTCTCCTCCTTACTGCCTCTAGTCTGTCGGGTTGTCCGCGTGCCACCTCCGCCATGAGGAAAGCCAGGCTCTCTGGAGTGGAACTGCTCACAATAAAGCAGCAGTGTGCCAGCAACGGTAACTACAACACTCACCCACACACACAATACAGACAATCAGGACACATAGATGATGTGGAACCATTTGCTGAACAGAATCCCAATTTTAGATAATACACCAATCAAGAGTGTGTGTGTGTGTGTGTGTGTGTGTGTGTGTGTGTGTGTGTGTGTGTGTGTGTGTGTGTGTGTGTGTGTGTGTGTGTGTGTGTGTGTGTGTGTGTGTGTGTGTGTGTGTGTGTGTGTGTGTGTGTGTGTGTGTGTTGTTAGCACTGTCTGAGTACAGACTTTAATTGTAAATCCAGGGGTAACTTGGTATAAATAATGAGAAGAGTGGTTCCAAAGTGGAAGAACATGGCCGCCACACAGCAGCATTCTTCCTTGACTACAGAGTCATATTGTGTCCTTTTAGAATGACTGCAGTCCAACGTAAAGGCCGTTAATCTAACTGAGGAACGAGGCTTTGCAGTAGTGTGCTAACGCTGCTCCTCCTCTGCAGGGCTGGGGCATGACGAGGAGATCAAACAGCTGGATGAAGAAATCAAAGATTTAAGTGAATCCAATTCACATGTGGAAGCAGACATGATCAAACTTAGAACACAGGTAGGTCCCTCTCATTAGCATGTCTTTGGGTGTTGTCTACCTGCCTGTTGTGCTTGAAAAAACACTGGTCAATTTGACTCCATAAAATGTCTTTTCCCATACTAGTATACAAAAAAGGTGTTTATTTGAATATACCTTGTCTGTTTGGGTCTGTATATTTCTCCTATACAACCATCTTTAACAGACATGATCTCAACATTGAAATGCATTGCTGCCGTTAAGGCTCTAGCCTATTTACAGCAGCAGCAGCTGTGTTATAATACATTGGATTCATTTACACCACATTGACAGTTTCACCTGTGTAAGATAAAAATGCCCCATTTCACTTAAGACATATTTGTAACACTTTTTTTGACAATGCAATTTACAATAAAGAAAAGGTTCCCGTAAACATTTTTGACAGTAAAAAGAATGTATAATGTATATCTGTATTTAAGGGTTAAACAAATATAATAAAATATCTCAACTTCTAAAGCTCTTCCATCGACTAAACTTTCCATTATCATTATTCGCAGTGTTCTGAAGGTTACAGAAGAATATGTTTATAAGGTGTTGATTATCTGATTTATGATATATGTTGGTCTTAAAACATGCCGAAAATATTTATTTTACGACCCGTACATAGTATTTTTTTATTTAGAATATGAAAAAAGGCTGTATCCAAATGTTTAGTTTTGAAATATATACAAATGAACACATAATTAGTTAGATATTGACACATTTGCCACATGTTAATGTTTAAGTGATCAACTGGCAAAGTTTCATGATGCTATCTGTAAGTTCAAAATGTCACCCTATTCAGCTGCTGTGTCTCACCTTAAATAACATGCTGTGGTCCAACCCTCCTCCCCTCAGATTACGACCATGGAGTCCAGCCTGAAGTCACTAGAGGAGGAAAACAAGGTGATTGAACATCAAAATGACTCTCTCCTGCATGAGATGGCCAACATCAGCCAGTCACTGATTAACAGTTTAGCTAATGTCCAGCTCCCTCCTATGGTAAGGGCCACCTGGGATCAAGCAAGCACCATATAGCTAACGTAGCGTTAAAGCAGCTTCTTCATTTCTCTGTGAATGAACCGCAGCCTATCGTGCATGCTTAATAGTCTAGAATGTGGAGCATTGCTTGTCTTTCCAAACAGTTAGGGGGAGTTGTGAAATGAGGTTTAATTGAGCAATTCCACAATTAAAGCGAGTAATCAGAGCTACATTCAACTGTTGAGAAAGGTGTTTTTAAATCAATGTTGAGGTTGTGTCTGTTCTTTTAGAGATATAATCATTGAAGGCTTTCTTGTCAAGTTGTTGAAATTCTAAAGGAATTAAAGCTGACAGTCCTCCTGCTTCAGACATCAGTCAAATGTGTTTTGTCTGTTTTTTTTGGCTCTTGTAGATAAAGTATTACATTGTGTTGCTAAGAGTTTCATTGTAATCACACACAAATTCCATCTGTTTTTTCATCCTTCAAAACTATTTTTCTCTTACATAATGGATTATATTACATTCATTGACAATTATATGAATTATTCCTCGGCTAAGCATCCTCCTCAGCAGAAAGCCTTTTTCATAATCATTCCCTCTTTTCGTATTCCAGTGTTCTGAAATATAAAAGGAGGATATAATTGTCGGCTACTCTGTCTGATTCCATGTGCCGGACTGGTTCTGTGTTTGTCTTGTGTCTCCATTTATTCCTGGTTAAATGGAGGTCTTGTGTATGTGGTTGTATATCCAATACTGCCACCCAGTGTTTAAATGTAAGGATAGCAAGCTTCTCAAATCAAACTTATAGAACTGTGTCCCTCCTTTTCCTTCCATAGAAACCTCTGGCACACAAAGAACCCCCTCTAAGGAACAACAGCTGCTTACAGTTGCACCAGCAAGTAAGTCACTGGAATCAATCACATCGTTGACCTACAGTATCTCACAAAAGTGAGTACACCCCTCACATTTCTTCAAATACTTCATTATATCTTTCCATACAACACTAAAAATACACTTATACAATTAAAGTAGTCATTAAGCTTGTATAACAGTGTAAATTTACTGTCCCCTCAAAATAACTCGACACACAGCCATTAATGTCTAAACTGCTGGCAACAAAAGTGAGTACACCCCTTAGAAAAAATTTACAAATCGGGCCCAAAGTGTAAATATTTTGTGTGGCCACCAATATTTTCTATCACTGCCTTAACCCTCTTGGGCATGTAGTTCACTAGAGCTTCACAGGTTGCAACTGGAACCCTCTTCCACCCATTTATGACAGCATCACAGAGCTGGTGGATATTAAAGACCTTGCGCTCCTCCAACTTCTGTTTGAGGATGCCCCAAAGATGCTCAATAGGGTTTAGGTCTGGAGACATGCTTGGGCAGGCCATAACCTTTACCCTCAGCTTTTTAGCAAGCCACTGGTCGTCTTGGAGGTGTGTTTGGGGTCGTTATCATGTTGCAATACCACCCTGCGGCACAGTTTACGAAGGTTGAGTGCACGTGGTCAGCGTCGTACACAGAGGTTGGCTTTGGAAAATAGACGTATGAGTGCTGCCAGCATTGCTGAAGGGCTTGAAGGGGTGGGGGGTCAACCTGTCAGTGCTCAGACCATACGGCGCACTCTGCATCATACTGGTCTACATGGCTGTCATCCCAGAAGGAAGCCTATTCTAAAGATGATGCACAAGAAACCCCACAAAAAGTTTGCTGAAGACAAACAGACTTCGGACATGGATTACTGCAACCATGTCCTGTGGTCTGATGAGACCAAAATACATTTATTTGGTTCAGATGGTGTTAAGAGTGTGGAGCGGCAACCAGGTGAGGAGTACAAAGACAAGTGTGTCTTGCCTAGAGTCAAGCATGGTGGTTGGAGTATCATGGTCTGGGGCTGCATGAGTGCTGCCAGCACTGGGGATCTACAGTTCATTGAATTCTAACATGTACTGTGACATACTGAAGCAGAGCAAGATCCCCTCCCTTCATAAACTGGGCCGCAGGGCAGTACTGCAACATGATAACGACCCCAAAAACACCTCCGAACGACCACTGGCTTGCTAAAGAAGCTGAGGGTAAAGGTTATGGACTGGCCAAGCATGTCTCCAGTCTTAAACCCTATTGAGCATCTTTTGGGCATCCTCAAACGGGAGATGGAGGAGCGCAAGGACTCTAATATCCACCAGCTCCTTAATGTCGTCATGAATGGGTAGAAGAGGGTTCCAGTTGCAACCTGTGAAGCTCTAGTGAACTACATGCCCAAGAGGGTTAAGGCAGTGATAGAAAATAATGATGGCAAAACAAAATATTGACACTTTGGGCCCAATTTGGAAATTTTTTCTTAGGGGTGTACTCACTTTTGTTGCCAACAGTTTAGACATTAATGGCTGTGTGTCGAATTATTTTGAGGGGACAGTAAATTTACACTGTTATACAAGCTGTACACTGACTACTTTACATTGTATCAAAGTGTCATTTATTCAGTGTTGTCGCATGGAAAGATATAATTAAATATTTGAAGAAATGTTAGGGGTGTACTCACTTTTGTGAGATACTGTACATGGCTAATGGTCATGTGATCCTAGACAGAGAACTACAAATGGTCTGTTCATTTTTCCAACTGTATTTATGAGGCCTGAAAGCCCCGTGTAATAGCCTCCATGGTGTGTCTCTGGTTCCACAGGAGCCTATAAGTGAGCAGAACTTTGACGCCTATGTCACCACTCTAACGGATATGTACACTAGCCAGGAGCAGTACCAGACCCCGGAGAACAAAGCCCTGTTGGAGAACATCAAGCAAGCAGTTCAAGGGATCCAGGTGTAGCCTGAAAAAAGGGGATTTTTCCTTCCCCCCTTGCAGGTCTGAGTGGTCTACCAAATCCACATATATACACACAGGCTGTGATGGTTTGATCTCCTGGGTTCACCTGCAGCAACTTATATAGTGTTATATATTCTCAATTCTGTTCTCTCAAAAAAAAGAGGTGTTATGCTTAGAAAGACCTCCCTGATCATTTCTTTCTTTTTTTTCCTTTTGCCTTGCTTTGAGGAAGAACATGAACGAGTCAACAGCGAAATAGTTTTTGAGGACATTCACATTTTGTACGTTTTCATATGAGCTGACATAGTGTCATGTGATGTTTCTAGCTGCTCATGTATGCACATTTTTTAGTGTATATTTCTGAACAGTAAAGCTAATGATAACGGAACGCGAGTTCTTTTTATGGCTTGACGACAAAGCGTTTTAGATGAAAAAACAGTGGACAACAAAAATTTAAAAAAAAACTACAAGCAAGAAGGAAGCTACTTATTTTTCACTTCACTGGATGATTTTGGACTTGGTGATTTTAATGTTTTTTTTTTCTTGTTCTTCTTCATCTTCTTTGCGTGTAGATTGTTCAGGAGCAAGAACTGGTTTGCCAATCGCTTTATTTTCTGACAATGCTTGAGAAACCTTTGTGTTTTCTTTCAATGGGAGAAAACAAATGTGTGCTGTAGATGGGGGCATTTTTAATTGGTGCTGTTTAATGAATCCAGAGAGGAAACTGACCTGATGTATGTATGAATGTATGTGTGAACAGTTCTATTGTAAACATCATTACACGGAAACCCGATGGTGGAAATCCCAATGATCTAGGAAGAGCCTGTCCGGTGCATGCATGTTCACATGCTCATCCTAAACTAATCTCAAATAGAAAAATGATGTGTAAAGACAATGACCTATAAGAGACAGCATTCTAGCCTTTCTAGTTCAAATCAAATCCGCTCAATTTTTCGAGACTCGTGTTGCTAGGATCAAGAAAATGTTTCAGCAATACAAAAACTAAATCATTTGTCTATAGTAGGTATGGGATGCAATCTGAAAAAGGAAACAAAAAAAGGTTGGGTATATGCAATTTCTTGTTTATAAGCCTAAGCGGGGTAACATGAATCTTTTTAATAAAGCCTATGTAAAATATTGATTTTTATACAAATCTTTTAATACAAAAAGAAGTCTTTTTAAAATAAAAAAGAGGAGGGAACCTGGACATTGAGTTTTAGAAAGCAAAAAGTATATTGAGTTCCACTTTTTTTCTGTACAATTTTGCACAGGGACACCTTCGTTTCCATGTTGTGATGTTCTTACAGAAGCTAAACGCAGTACCCGGGAGCCTACACGGAGGGGTTTGAGAGGGCTTTGTAAAAGAGTATTTATAAGAGTATGACAGCGGGACTTACAGGGTCACTGTCCCCACTTAATGTGCCAGTAGACTATTTGCACTTGTCCTTGAAGATATTATCCTTACGTACGGCAGCGTGCAATTTTTACCAGGTGACCTCTTTGGCACACGATTGGAGCAACCAACTGCTTGGAGCCACTGTAGGTGTGTGGATCTATAGTACCACTGAGAGAGGGACAACAGGGACTTGAAATCAGAGAAGAGAGGACGATTCTAACCATAGCAGTTATACTGTACGGCTATTGTCAAGTGTAAA
The DNA here is from genome assembly GCA_026929865.2 of Hyperoplus lanceolatus. Lineage (NCBI taxonomy): Eukaryota > Metazoa > Chordata > Actinopteri > Uranoscopiformes > Ammodytidae > Hyperoplus > Hyperoplus lanceolatus. Next base: position 5,196,487 of record CM049408.1, read on the forward strand.
AACATTAACAATGTTTGTTCATTTTTATTTTTTTGCTATGTTTTTAGGAAGATGAAGTTATCCCCCCAGCAGCACTTTATATCTAATCACTGTACAAAGGATTAAATAGTCAATCAATTCAAGGTTTAAGAAAAGAAAAAAAAAGCAGAAGAAATGGTGGACAAGACCTCCGGAGGGGTGATACATTCCAGCGCATTGCCGGACTGTATGCTGCCCTCCGTTTTCTGCTCTTCTAGTTGTTAGCGATCATGTTCAGAATTTGCCTTTTTTGAGAGCTAATGCAAAAGGTGCTTGTCGTTCACCTGATTGAATCTCATCTATTGTACTTTACTGTCCTCGTCGAGGGCTCTACTACCCATCAACCATGACTGCATAAGCCTTTGTCTACAGCATCATGTCTGCAGCTTTTTGCCAATATAGTAATGCTTCAGTAGAGTAATAGCTAGTACCAGTTTTTGAATGAATTCTCATTATCAGTACAAAAGGGAAAAAGGGATTTTAAAGCACAAACCGGCTGCTCATTCTCATGTTGGTACATAGATAATAGACAAAATCTTAATAGAGTTATCTGTGACTATCTCTAGGGAAACACAAACAGGTGGTCACATATTTAGGAAAGCTGACTTTCATATAACTTATTGTGAATTCATCAAAAAGTTTATTATTTCATTTGAGCCAGTTCATTTTTTGGAGATTGTTTTCAGTGACCAATAACAAAGACAGGATTTTGTATAAACTATTGTGCTCTCTGTGGAACTGAAGTTTAATTTATTTTTGTACTACACAGCATGGATTTGTTGACATTTTAATTTTGCTATAAATGTGTGAGATCACAAGTTGCGGTGATATTTCATTTATAAATTGTGAACTTTGTACAATTTTTGTCATGCTGGATGTTGACACATCTTACTCTGAATAAAGACAAACATGTGTTGCCAGAAGCCTGTAAAATTATTTTTTTGTGCGTGTTCATTGGTGCAGCATTCACTCCATTGTTAAATAATCGTTATTTGAATGTTGTAAACTGTTACACTCAACATACTCAACTTAGATGTCAGCAAACCCAAAACTAATAATACACCTTATATTAATGCAACTGCCAAAGATGATTCATGAGGTTACTTTTACATACAGCACATAAGCACTGATGTGCAGGTCATCTTTTCCTTACTTTAGGAGCAGTGGAAAACAACTAAAGCAAGCTACTATTTGACACACGTTTCTATTGAGATACCTTTGTGTGACCAACTCATTAAGTACAATATAGATGCACTCAATTCCAAATGTCATTTAGAGTAGACAAGACAATCCTACGGTAGCCCTGAAGTTCAAATCACATGAATAAGAAAACACAACAACAAAACACAACAACAATTAACCCTTGTGCCACCCTAACTTTTTTGTTACACAGGAGGACCTGGCGGCCACAAGAAGCCACTCCCAATTAACTGCCATATAAACCTTATACAATAATGTTTTTTTTACTTTTTTTATAAACCATTCACCCCACTTGTCTCTGTACATACATATTTAATATTAGTTGATTTTCATTTGCTTTTAATGCTTAAAATGATTGTTTTTGTGTCAAAGTCAGTATTTTTTCCCCCTAAAAACGAAGAAAATGATTTTTTTTTATATATTAGATGCAGAGTTGATTTTTTTAAGTGGAATAACTAGAGTCTAGGGCATATGAATGATTTACACACAAAAAACATTTGAGGCATGTTTAGTTTTTCATGCTCAGATGCAAATAAATTGTTACACAGAAGGACCTGGCGGCCACAAGAGCCACTCCCAATTAACTGCCATATAAACCTTATACAATAATGTTTTTTTACTTTTTTTTATAAACCATTCACCCCACTTCTTTACATACATATTTAATATTAGTTGATTTTCATTTGCTTTTAATGCTTAAAATGATTGTTTTGTGTCAAAGTCAGTATTTTTTCCCCCTAAAAACTAAGAAAATGATTTTTTTTTATATAATAGATGCAGAGTTGATTTTTTAGGTGGAATAACTAGAGTCTAGGGCATATGAATGATTTACACACAAAAAACATTTGAGGCATGTTTAGTTTTTGCGCATGCTCAGATGCAAATAAATTGTTACACAGAAGGACCTGGCGGCCACAAGAAGCCACTCCCAATTAACTGCCATATAAACCTTATACAATAATGTTTTTTTTACTTTTTTTATAAACCATTCACCCCACTTGTCTCTGTACATACATATTTAATATTAGTTGATTTTCATTTGCTTTTAATGCTTAAAATGATTGTTTTTGTGTCAAAGTCAGTATTTTTTCCCCCTAAAAACGAAGAAAATGATTTTTTTTTATATATTAGATGCAGAGTTGATTTTTTTAAGTGGAATAACTAGAGTCTAGGGCATATGTATGATTTACACACAAAAAACATTTGAGGCATGTTTAGTTTTTGCGCATGCTCAGATGCAAATAAATTGTTACACAGAAGGACCTGGCGGCCACAAGAAGCCACTCCCAATTAACTGCCATATAAACCTTATACAATAATGTTTTTTTTACTTTTTTTTATAAACCATTCACCCCACTTGTGCTCTGTACATACATATTTAATATTAGTTGTTTTCATTTGCTTTTAATGCTTAAAATGATTGTTTTTGTGTCAAAGTCAGTATTTTTTCCCCCTAAAAACTAAGAAAATGATTTTTTTTTATATAATAGATGCAGAGTTGATTTTTAGTGGAATAACTAGAGTCTAGGGCATATGAATGATTTACACACAAAAAACATTTGAGGCATGTTTAGTTTTTGCGCATGCTCAGATGCAAATAAATTGTTACACAGAAGGACCTGGCGGCCACAAGAAGCCACTCCCAATTAACTGCCATATAAACCTTATACAATAATGTTTTTTTTACTTTTTTTTATGAACCATTTACCCCACTTGTGCTCTGTACATACATATTTGATATTCGTTTATTATTCATTGTTTTTAACCCTTTTCAGGCTAGTTTTTGTGATGAAATTACACTTTTTTAGATACAAAAATAATAATAACTGAAACACTTTTCATACGATAGATGCAAGGTGGATTGTTTTCTGTGGATGTTGACGAGATAGGATCTATTAATGATCAACGAAAAGATTGACATTCAAGCATTTTTAGTTTTTGAGAAACAACAACATTTATATCACAAAAAACATAAATCGAACAGTAGAACAGGCTAGAATAGATATATATGCAGCTAAAAGGTGCTATTTTGGGGCTTTCAGGTGGCTGCTCACCCAAAAGTTCACTGACACTCCCAAAAGTGTGTGTGTGTGTGTGTGTGTGTGTGTGTGTGTGTGTGTGTGTGTGTGTGTGTGTGTGTGTGTGTGTGTGTGTGTGTGTGTGTGTGTGTGTGTGTGTGTGTGTGTGTGTGTGTGTGTGTGAGAGAGAGTGAGTGAGTGGGTGAGTGTGTGAGTGAGTGGGTGGGTGTATGTGCGCGTTTGTGTGTGAGCATGAGTGAGTGTGTGTGTGTTTGAGAGAAAGAGAGAGCGAGAGAGAGAAAAAGACATTCAATGGAAGAGGAACACACTTCGCTGGCAATTTTTGAAAATGTGTCTGTGACATTGGTAATGCTTGGCCATGCTGTAAATGAGCAGTGTGCCCTACACCCATACTTAAAACATTGGTCAACCGAACATAAGAACAGGCTAACAATTTATATTGATTGTGTGTGTGTGTGTGTGTGTGTGTGTGTGTGTGTGTGTGTGTGTGTGTGTGTGTGTGTCTGAGCGAAAATGAGCGTTGTGCACTTTACCCATACTTAAAACTTTGATCGGTGTTGCACCTGTGTAAACAAACCCAGACTTTCCCAGACTTTTGTTTTTTGTTTTCACTTCATCGGCATCTTTATAGCCTGCAAGATGAAGGAGTGTGCATCACTTCAAAGAGAATGTAAGAAGGATTTTGCATGAATGGCGTAATTATGCACACACACACACACACAGACACACACACACAGACACACACACACACACACACACACACACACACACACACACACACACACACACACACACACACACACACACACACACACACACACACACACACACACACACACACACACACACACACACACACACACACACAGTTTTGGGAGTGTAAGTGAGCTTTTGTGCATGCTGGGTGAGCAGCCACCTGAAAGCCCCAAAATAGCACCTTTTAGCTGCATATATATGGAAGCACACAAAGACACACACATACGCACACACAATAATTTCACAACAAACACACAGACACAACCCTTAGGTATCCATATGGACCCTAACCTTTCATGAGTTGCTAATTTTTTTTATGTTTAGGTCTGCAACTCTAAAAAATTACAGAAATTATAAAAAATCATGTGTTTTTCTTGTTTTGTTTTAGGGAGCATTTTGACTTATCAGTAAAAGGTGAAGTAAATGAATAATTCAGCTAAGTGGGGGTAAAAAGTGTAATTTTGGTGTCTTAAGTTTGGGATGCATGCCTAATATCATTACATTTACATATGTCTGTCAACATGGCTATGGTTTGAAAAAGATAAGTTTTTACAGATTTTAATGCTTTCAAATTGAGCCATTTTTTACATACAAGTTTGGGTGTTTTAAGTTTGGCTGTCTGTACACACACACACAAACCATAATTTCTCAATATCTACATATACACCACACACTGGTATCCCTACTAACACATCAACACCATTTAGGTTGAAATATTTTTTGACATTGACCTTTGGGGGGCAACACTATTGCAGGACTGACAACCAGGAAAATAGCCTGTCATTCAACCCCATGTAAAATATACCTAAAGGGCACCAACTAGTAGTTGGGGTGAAAATCACAAATTTTGATGCCTTTTGTCAAGGATGAAAGCACAAAATAATAGAAACATATATTTTATGCTGGTTTGTCAGCAGGATCAAATTTGGAAAAAACGGCCGTTTTGAATGGAAGTGAATGACGGCAGAAAATGGTGCCAGGTCCTCCTGTGTAACAAAAAAATGTCCTGCCTTTATTATAGGTGCTATGAAGTTGCTGAGTAGAAATTCAGAAAGTATCTTCATAAAAATTAACCCTGGCCAAATTGTATTAGGCTAACATAAGCACAGCCAAAGTTATTCAAAAAACAAACCAAAAAAAAAGGCCAAAAGGCAGAAAATGGTCCCAGGGTGGCATGAGGGTTAAAGGTGAAGTAAGCGGTTTATTTATATTAATAAAAGTGTTAAATCGCTCTTTATTCATACAGTAATCACTTACACGATGTGCGCGTTTCATAAAGCCAATCTCTTAGTCAGCTGTTCTGCATGTAATAAGCAATTAAACTTTATGTAGTATCCCAAAATTGTATCCAATCACAAGAGAAAACGCTACAAACCGACACCCGTCCGCACCCGTCTCACTCATGGTCTCACTGCCGGTGCACGCCAGAGCGTCACATGGGTCAATGTTTATGCGCCTACAATGGCGGAGCAGGTAAAAATCCTTCCCAATGTCTGTTTTGATGGTTTTTATCATGTTTTATCACACTTATGGATCTGAGATGATGCTAGATAACTTGCTGCTCGAAGACCGCAGTGCATTAATGTGGTGACGTAGGGAGGAGCGAGGGGACTGCTAACTGCAGTAACTGACAGGAAGTTAACTAAAATAACCATTCCGCTTACAGCTCCTTTACGAAACAAAGACAACAAATCACAAAGCACAACAAAAAGTAGGAAAACACCACAACAAATCAGATAATCAAACAACCAATCACAAAAGACAAGAATAAATCAGAAAAATAAGCAACATTTACTTTTACCGGAGGGTAAGGTAGGGCGTATCTGCCATGATGGGATCCTCACTGGTTGGGCAGACGCGCGTCCTGTTAAATGACAGTCAGTGCATCTGTCCAACCAGTCAGGATTGTGAGGGAATCTTCGGTCTTCAGTTGCAATATTAATGGTAAAGATTAATAGTCCATTTATGCCTGTCTTGTGCGTCTGTCTCTCAGACTGTAGGTCAGCCTTGGAGCCTGTTAGGAGACACTATATAGAGGTCCTTCTCCTATAATTAGCATAGTGTGATAAAGTTGATTATTTTCCATAATGTAATGATAATAATTGAACTTTCATATATTTTAGATTCATTGCACACCAACTGAAATATTTCAGGTCTTTTGTTGTTTTAATATTGATGATTTTGGCATACAGCTCATGAAAACCCCAAATTCCTATCTCAAAAAATTAGCATATCATGAAAAGGTACTCTAAACGAGCTCTTAACCTAATCATCTGAATCAACTAATTAACTCTAAACACCTGCAAAAGATTCCTGAGGCTTTTAAAAACTTCCAGCGTGGTTCATTACTCAAAACCGCAATCATGGGTAAGACTGCCGACCTGACTGCTGTCCAGAAGGCCATCATTGACACCCTCAAGCAAGAGGGTAAGACACAGAAAGAAATTTCTGAGCGAATAGGCTGTTCCCAGAGTGCTGTATCAAGGCACCTCAGTGGGAAGTCTGTGGGAAGGAAAAAGTGTGGCAGAAAACGCTGCACAACCAGAAGAGGTGACCGGACCCTGAGGAGGATTGTGGAGAAGGGCCGATTCCAGACCTTGGGGGACCTGCGGAAGCAGTGGACTGAGTCTGGAGTAGAAACATCCAGAGCCACCGTGCATTGGCGTGTGCAGGAAATGGGCTACAGGTGCCGCATTCCCCAGGTCAAGCCACTTTTGAACCAGAAACAGCGGCAGAAGCGCCTGACCTGGGCTACAGAGAAGCAGCACTGGACTGTTGCTCAGTGGTCCAAAGTACTTTTTTCGGATGAAAGCAAATTTTGCATGTCATTCGGAAATCAAGGTGCCAGAGTCTGGAGGAAGACTGGGGAGACGGAAATGCCAAAATGCCTGAAGTCCAGTGTCAAGTACCCACAGTCAGTGATGGTCTGGGGTGCCATGTCAGCTGCTGGTGTTGGTCCACTGTGTTTTATCAAAGGCAGGGTCAATGCAGCTAGCTATCAGGAGATTTTGGAGCACTTCATGCTTCCATCTGCTGAAAAGCTTTATGGAGATGAAGATTTCATTTTTCAACAAGACCTGGCACCTGCTCACAGTGCCAAAACCACTGGTAAATGGTCTACTGACTATGGTATTACTGTGCTCAATTGGCCTGCCAACTCTCCTGACCTGAACCCCATAGAGAATCTGTGGGATATTGTGAAGAGGAAGTTGAGAGACACCAGACCCAACACTGTGGATGCTATCGAAGCATCCTGGGCCTCCATAACACCTCAGCAGTGCCACAGGCTGATTGCCTCCATGCCACGCCGCATTGAAGCAGTCATTTCTGCGAAAGGATTCCCGACCAAGTATTGAATGCATAACTGAACATAATTATTTGAAGGTTGACTTTTTTGTATTAAAAACACTTATCTTTTATTGGTCGGATGAAATATGCTAATTTTTTGAGATAGGGATTTTTGGTTTTTCTTTACTTTTTTGCCAAAATCATCTTAAAACAATAAAAGGCTTGAACTACTTCAGTTGTGTGTAATGAATCTAAAATATATGAACGTCTAATGTTTATCAGTACATTACAGAAAATATTGAACTTTATCACAATATGCTAATTATATGAGAAGGAACTATATATATATATATATATATATATATATATATATAGATAAAGTCTCATCTCCTTCTACTCCAGAATGTTATGGTTCAATGTGTTCAGCTCTGAAGGCAAGGCAAGGCAATTTTATTTATAGAGCACATTTCAGGCACAGGGCCACTCAAGGTGCTTCACAGGGTTAAAATCAAATAAAGAATACAAAAAAAAGGAACAAATTTAAAACATGGATAAAAATACAACATTTAAATTAGAGGTTAAAAGGGAAACAAGAACGTTTTGAGACCCGATTTAAAAGAGCTGAGAGTCTCAGCGGACCTCAGACTCTCTGGCAGTCCGTTCCAGACATTGGGCGCATAAACGCTGAATGCCGCTTCTCCCTGTTTAGTCCTAGCTCTGGGAACTTTTAAAAGACCTGTCCCAGACGACCTAAGGGCTCTGGGCGGCTCATAACGTATCAGCAGATCAGTAATGTATTTTGGCCCTAAACCATTTAAGGCTTTGTAGACCATCATCAATATTTTAAAATCAATTATTTGAGTGACAGGAAGCCAGTGTAAAGACCTAAGAACTGGGGTAATGTGATCTACTTTTTTGGTCCTAGTGAGGACTCGAGCAGCAGCGTTCTGAATTAGCTGAAGCTGTCTGATTGATTTTTTAGGAAGGCCTGCAAAGACACTATTACAGTAGTCAAGTCTACTAAAAATAAATGCATGGACAAGTTTTTCTAAGTCCTGCTGAGATATTAGCCCTTTAATTCTCGATATATTTTTAAGGTGGTAGTAGGCTGACTTAGTAATTGATTTTATGTGTTTTTTGAAATTCAAGTCGGAATCTATCACTACTCCAAGATTTCTAGCGTGGTGTGTGCTTTCTAACATAACAGATTTAAGCTGTGAGCTGACTTTTGATTGTTCATCCCTGGCACCAAAGACAATTACTTCAGTTTTGTCGCTGTTTAATTGAAGAAAGTTTTGGCACATCCAGTCATTGATTTGTCCAATGCATTTACTTAGTGCTTGAATCGGACTATAGTCTCCTGGTGATATGGTTATGTAAATTTGTGTGTCGTCTGCATAATTATGGTGGCATAATTAGTTTTTGTTCGTAATCTGAGCTAGCGCTAGCATGTATATGTTAAACAGAAGAGGCCCAAGAATGGAACCTTGGGGGACCCCGCATGTAATATTTGTTCGCTCGGATGTGAAATTGCCTATTGACACATAGTAGTCTCTTTCCTTTAAGTATGATTCAAACCAGTTTAGCACAGTTCCAGAGTCCAACCCAGTTTGCAAGTCGATCTAGCAATATGCTGTGGTCAACTGTGTCGAACGCAGCACTGAGATCCAATAAAACTAATACAGAGCTTTTGCCACTGTCTGTGATTAAGTGGATGTCATTGAGGACCTTAACCAGAGCAGTCTCAGTGCTGTGGTGTTGTCGAAAACCTGACTGAAAGACATCAAAGCAGTTATTCATTGCTAAGTAGTTATTTAGCTGATGATGAACAGCTTTTTCAATGATCTTGCTTAAAAATGGTAGGTTGGATATCGGCCTATAATTGTTCATGAGTGATGTATCTAGATTTTTCTTTTTTAGATAAAACCAAAACATTGGTACGCTTGGTGCCCGAGCCGGGGAGGTGTTAGAGATAGCACAAGGTTAATACACAGCTCTCAGGATGTGTCTGTCAGAATTGAAGTGCAAGTCACCCGAGTTGCAGTATGGTTCTCCTTCGCCAAGCTTGTAATAAATATCGCTTCATAATTCACCCAAGTCTCCTGAAATATTCTTCCACTTGAGTTGACCTCAAACCTTGAACAAGCTTCCTCCACAAGGATCCCATGATGGCAGATACGCCCGACATTTTCCAGTAGAAGTTTACATTGTTAAGTTTTGTGATTTGTTACTGTGTTGTCCTATTTGTCATTGTGTTTTGTGATTGGTTGTTTTTTTCTTATTTTTTGCTGTATTTTGTTGTCCTGTTTTTTCCTTTTTGCCGTTGTGTTTTGCACTTTATGGCCACCGTACGATCCACTTCATATTGGAGCAATTCAAGAAGGCTACAACGCCCTGGCCTGTTCCGTATTGATCTTTCCTTATCTCGCTGTCTCTCTCTCTCTCTGTTTGCGGTGTAAACTTTTCTTCAAACAGCACTCATCAGCCATTTAGTATTGCTCTTTCTATAAAGTAGGGGGGTGAACAAAAGAGAGCTTACAAAGAATGTTGCATAGAACTTTGTAGTGCATGTTGTTAGGCTCTCCCTCCTTGCATGGTATGGACTTTCATGACTGGCGACACACACACACACACACACATCGTTTATCATTTATCAACTAGACGGACGACAACACAGGAATTCAATGGGGAAATTATTTTGTTTTTATTGGACAAATAAAATAAAATAAAATAAAAGGAGGGGAGTAAAAACATATTAAATGTATTGCACATATATAGCTCTTTGCTAGTCCGACTGGAAAACTCAAATTACTATATATGGCAGTCGCATTCACACACACATTCACACAGTTAAGTTAAGGTGGTAAGCAATGGTAGGATGTCCCTGCCAGAGGGTAAAGGGGGCCTCCCAGTAACCATAAGGTCGCTGGTTGGAATCCCCCACCATCTCTACCATTGTGTCCCTGAGCAAGGCCCTGTGTCCGGGCCAGCGCTGTGCTATGGCTGACCCCGTGCTCTGACCCCCTCCCAAGTGTGCTAAGTAACTTGAGAGGGGGTCTGCTCAGACACAAGAAAAACAAAAAACCCACCCTAACTTAACGGTGAATGGACTGACTTACATATAAAGGTATATAGCGCTTTGCTAGTCCGAAGACCACTCAAATTGCTATATACCTAACTGCAGTCCATCCACCCATTCACACACACATTCAGACATCAGTTAGACTAAGGGGCTAGGAGCTATACTAAGGGGGTAAGGGGAGGAGAACACACACACACACGGGCCAGGGTAAGGGGTGAGGGGAGATTCAGGGGTTATGTTTGGGAGGGGAGGGGGGGAGTAAATTAAAAAAAAGTCAGTTCTTCAATTCTTCCGGAAGAAGCGGAGAAAAATTCTCTTCAGAATAGACGGGGTTCTTCTGTCTTTCTCAGTGCTCTGTTCAAGGAAAAACAAACAGTGAATAAAACAAAGTTAGTGCTATAAGATAAAGGAAGAAAAATTAACCTACAGCCCTGGAAAAAATGAAGGGACCAGTCTGGATTTTTCTTAAATCTTCATCTCTTCGAAACTTATTGAAAATGCATCTAAATGACAATATTTATTTATTTATTTTTTATTGTGAATTTGGTAGAAATGTTGTCAGTAGTTTATATTTTAATATCAAAATGTTCATTCTACTCAAACATATGCCTATACATAGTAAAACAAGAGACTGAACATTTTTGAGTGGTGTCTTCATTTTTTTCCGGTGCTGTACTGTATGTAGTTAAACGTTATATTATTTTTGCTTTTCCGATTTACCTTGCCAATGATCTCATCTGTCTTCCTGTCACAGTTTGGTCTTACTCTGTTCTTAAATGCCATTTGGAACGGTGACAGTGAACCCATTTGCTCGGTTGAAATTCGGGATTTCTCTTGCACTGGCTTCTGGGAAGACTTGCTTGTTGGGATGTGTTTGTATTCCTCCTCCTCATCCACAAAATCTTCGATAAACAAATCCCCTGCTACGTCGGCTGGTTTCACATCGTCCAAATATTCCAGGTTTTGGGCAATGTCTTCCTCTAGACTTCTGACCCGGATACGAATAATGCCGCTTGGGAAGGGCGTCTGTTCCTGTTTTATAAATAAAGTGGAAACAGAATTAAAGACGATTTAACAAATGATTTTTTTATATATATCAACAAGTTATCACTGAATTTAAAAAAGGTGCACCGAGGAACTTTCAGCTTGTGTTAATTCTAGCGTGTCCCCCTTTGGACAAAAGCGGTAGTGCTTTTACTTCGCCAGCTATTGTTCCTCGGTGAAAGTATACTAGTATACCCCATGACAAAGGCATCAAGAAAAACTATATAAAAACTATATTGCTTTGCATTGATGGTCTTGTTTGCTGTTACATGTAATTTATGATCATCAGAGGAAATATTTGATTATCTAAGAAATGATTTAAAAGTTCCTTGTAGCATCTTTAAAGTGACACCATTTCATCTCTGTTTCTCCACACTGTCTAATAATAAAAAGCATTAAAAAAAAATGCCAAAAAAAGAATTTGTTAATAACTCAATAGAAAATACAACAGGACTACTCACCATTAAATCCTGGGGTTTGGATGGTGGGCTGAGGGGAATTAAGTCTATAACATTCACACATGTTGCTGGCTGCATTGCCTCTCTCTCATCCTCAGTGTCTGTGTCCCAATCAGATGAGTAGCATACGGATACCATACTTAAACAACTTGAGGGCCTAGAAGACAATTAGAAAAAATAATAATCCTCACTTTCCATTTCCTCAAAACTTGAAATTTAATTAATTTAAAGAAACACACACGCGCACACACACACACACACACACACACACACACACACACACACACACACACAGAGGTTACAAATCCACCTACCTTTCTAGTACCTCCTCCTCTTCATATATAGTTGCCAGCTTTCCGTGGTCTGAATCGGTTTTGGGATATTGAATATTCTCGTCGTAAACCCCCAACATGGCAGCCAGGTATGCCTGGGCCTTTGTTGCCTTTCTCTTGCGTCTCTTTCTGATGGTCGTGGGCTCTGAGTCTCTCACCCGCTCTAGCCATGCCTCCATTGGGCTCAGATAGTCATCATACTGTGGGGGAAAAAAGGAAGTTCAGCCATTGAAACATTTTCTGTTGTTTAAAGACCTACTTAACCCATGGAAATATGAAGGTGTATTGAACTGTGAGATCCTATGTAGTAGAAATGTGCAAACATTTTAGAAATCGGTTCATCCTAGCCTGAGAAAAGGCAGAAAAAGTGTTTTATGGTCTCACTTTCTAGCCACACATTTTACTAGTGTGACATCACACTAGTAAAAATGTAGGGTTCGGATTAACAGGACAGCTGGGCCAAGGTATGTTCAGATAACTGAATAAACAAACTTTCCTTAGCTGTAAAATCAATGCAATGCAAAAACAAAAAACATAATATTACCATCTTACATTCAATGCAGTCTCAAAAATTGAACTACCAAAGTAAAGGTAAACAGAAAAACTAAACTTTAACTTAAATTCAGCACTTTTTCATGCAAAAGTAAATATGTATCTAGGTGTTTGTTTGTGTCTGTCTGTCTGTCTGTCTGTCTGTCATGTAAAAATAATTGTATAGTAGTCAGTTAGCTGATTATCATTAATACTGTACCTTTATCGGTTGATGCATTCTTCTTTAAATATCTGCTCTGGTGTCAGATATATTGTAGTTCTCAGGTCTTCAGTTGTAGTTTTCTATTCAAAGGTTCAGGAGGATGTGTAATAATACTTGTGCTCATTCAGGTGTCTGTGTCTGAAATGAACCTTTTGTCTACTCTAAAAGGTGACATCACATAGTTCTATTCTAAATATGTCATGGTCACCATTGTGTGTAGGGTTCTAGAATGTTTATATGCAAATTTATGCAAATGATGTTATGTTTTAAAAATGTGCATTACTTTTCGGTTGTTGTTGCTGTGTGTGTGTGTGTTCTAGAATACACACTCAAACTGATAAAAACATGGTTTCCTATACTTGTGAGGACCTTCATTGACTTATAATGCATTCCCTACATAGCCCCTTACCAAACCCCCAATCTTTATTTAAAGGTTTCTAGAACAAACACACAAACAACAGATCTTTGTTTTGTTTCAAGGAACAGGATCATTTCACTCTTCACAGCAGCAGAGTTTTTTTTACATATTTAAATTGAATATGAGGCTTGAATATAAATAAGAAAATAAATATGAGATTTTTTATAAGAGTAAAAAATGTTTAAAAAAAAAACATTGCTTGAGCATAATTGTTTTGGATTTTCTTTTGGGTAAGTTTTGTATTTTTTCATCAGGAGGTTTTGTGTGGTCGGGGTAAGTTGTTTCAGGCCTACTGTTAAAGTTGTAATCTAAAGCAAACTCAAGTAATGTCACTACGAGTCATTTTCTCAGATTGGACGAAGGTCTTCCAGAGCCTCTTTTACAGTTTTTTTCGATTGCTAAACCACAGTGGGCACAACTGGAACGACAAGTGCACAACTCTAACTACACTATGCACAGCAGCGGTTCATTGGGACCAAACTCTATCTCGTTTTTCATTGATTAAACACAATTTTCAAAACTCTACACACCTATCTCATGGCTTAACCACAGCCTGCACAACACTGTGGATTTCCAGCACTTTTTTTCAAACACTAACACACTACTGCCACAACTGTAAACCACACATTCAAAACAGAATGACTGCCTTTCAAACACTGCAGATTGCAATTTCAACTGAAACACTAAGATGTCTTGTTTTAGACTTGTTAGTGAACATATACAGTATAAAGGGAAAGCTCAAAAATATATATTTTTTGGAAATGGACCAATGAAGACAGGTTGTTGGAGGGAGAAGAGTGGCAGTGAGAGTGCGGATGTGTGGAGGAAGACATAGTGCTGTAATGTCTGATGAAATACAGTAAGGGCTACACTGATAGACCCTGTTGTGAATCATGGTCTCTCATTGAGAGAGGCAGGGTTGAGAGTGCAACCCAATCTGCAAAAATCTAAAGTTGCATCTGTAATACGGAGTTTCCAGCAAACAAACAGCTTAGAGTTGCCTTTCATTACAGTAAATGACAACATTAAAGGATAGATTTCTGTATTACAATTATAGAATATTTACACAGATAAATACTACATTTGGAAATGTTTTCGATAAAATATACACAATGTGTATCTATTGAAGCAAACTTCAGATTTTCATTTATTTGTGTTTTCCTAAAAAAAACTGGTATGTTATAAAATAAACAATTTCATGTGAAAACATTTAACCCTTTCATCAAAGAAAATATTATGTAATTTGTGTGAAATAACTCAAATTATTCAAACTGTAAAGATTAAAAGTTTGTAATTTGTGTATTGGGGTTTGATGCTAGTGTTTATACTCTGAGCAGGTTCTGAGTGACAGTGTGTGTTATCTCAGTGAGGACAATTCTTAGTGTTTGCTGCACTGAGCCTATTTTGCAGGTGAAGTGAACTGTTCAGCTCCAGTGACTGTTGGTAGTGCAGAATGTAGTTAGAGTTTTGCACATTGAGCTACAGTTGTGCCCACTGTGGGTTAGCGATCGAAAAAAACTGTAATGGGCTGAGCAGTATAGCCTGCACCCTGTTTTACAAACGATACAGACTCTTTTTTTTGCCATTTAGGAGCTGACTAACAGTTGAAAGGATGTTTTAGGGATCTCTCATTAAAGGTGGAGTCAGCAATTCTGGAGAATGCTTTTTTGCCAAAATCAGTATCTCTTCACAATCCGCTTCCTGTCTGTACTGTGTGTGTGAAAGAAAATACACAGCCTAGGCTCTGTAAACGCTACCGGGCATGATGCCAGCTACGGTGGGACTCTTTGTTTACGTACCCATTTACAGAGCTTAGGCTGTGTATGAGTTTTTTTTTTTAGTGCACACACATTATGGACAGATTAAGGATCGTGAGGATATATTCACTGATTTTGACTAAATGCATTCTCCAGAATCGCTGACTCAACTTTTGAGGGGAGAAAGCATGGGACAGTTTTCACCCTCTGGTTGGTAAAAACCCTGAATGTTGCGGTTACATGGTAAAGGCTTTAACCGTTACGCTACATGGGGCATCCCAAGAATGATCTGAATCCCTTTGAACTATGTTTTTCCATGACTACTGTTACTACTCGTACGCATACTAACTGGGCAAGGAGGGTGCATAAACCTTGAAGGGCGCGTGTATTAGTTTACGTGTGGATAATGTGACTGTCACTGTATATTTTTTAAGTATAAGTAAGTAATTCAATTATTTTCTGAATGTTTAGCACTGCGTTTTTATAAAGTATTTTTGCCTTTATTTAGACACCTTACAGGGTTGCTACCACAGTATTGTAAACACTGTAACATGTCTAAAAGACTTAATCAAAAGCCTGATTTTTTTTTTAAAGAAATACCATGCAACAGTCAAAGATTTCATGTAGCCTACATCTTGCTTCAGGTCTTCATAAAGACAATCCTCTCTGTGTCACTTGAGAGCGACACACTGACTTGGACATCAAGTACACTTTCCTTATCTTCTTCAGGCCTTGTTCCACTTTTTCAAATGTTGTATCAAACGTTTGCGGTGTAGCCGATGCAGCAAGGCAAAAAGCTCTATCTCATGGCATGACACACAGTATGTACTGTAGTTTTCATATCACAGTTTTTTTTTTTGCTTATTGGTTAACAGGCATCTGTCCCCAGTACTGACCCTGCTTAATAGGCTACAGCTCCACATCCACAAATGACACGTGACGCACGCTTAGAAGGAGCACAGTTTACAATGGGGAAGTCCACATTGAGTCAGATGGTCGTTACCACCTACAACTATAGCCAGGACACATCCACGCTGATCTTAGTGTCTGGGTTCCCTGCCCTCCCCTGAGGCTATAGCCTGCTACAGTACACTTAAGACCCGTGCCCTGAGTGCAGAAAGCAGCATGATTTGAACTGAAATAAAAAGGGTGTTATATTGTTTCAAATGGCAGTATCTGACCACTCTGCCTGGAGTGGATAAGATGTGTTGTAAGATTTGCTCTCAGCAATTAGTAAGTCTGAATCCAAACAGCTTGTGGGGAACTTTAGATCATCTATCAACCTGTCAATGAACTTAAAATATATCAAATTCCAGCAAACCTTAGCAATGCCACAGGATTTAGTAAGTCAACTGTACAGCAATACACTTCAAATTAGGTACACGTGTCCTCTTTTTTAGAATCTCTTCGTCCATTTTTTGATCGTTTGACACGTGTAGGCTATCTGATGTTGGCATTTATGTAGGCCTACAGAACACATTTTCAAAGACTGGCCTCTATCATCATAGCCTATGTGTGATGACACATCAGATAAAACTTAGCCTAAGTAGCGTTTTTGTCTCGGGCCTGTAAAGCGTATTGATATGTAGGCCTAGTGTTGTTCCTTCAATTACCAGCAGGTGTCAGCCAACTTTAAACAAAGCAGCGCTGTGGCGTGTAAGTGCTATAGGCCTAGTTATAAGTTGACACACACACACACACACACACACACACACACACACACACACACACACACACACACACACACACACACACACACACACACACACACACACACACACACACACACACATGTAAATCGAGCTCTTGGTGACTTAAATGTGTATCAGTTACACAGTAGGCATGCACCTATACAACAAAACAGAAACCTATATTGTAGGCCTATTTACAAACAAAAAATGTTTTAACAATGGCATCCAATCCAGCAGGTCTAGGTAGCCTAATCCTAGACATACTGCATAAACTCAATTAGTTTTCATATTTTCTTTCGATTTGATGTCTCATACAGGCTGGAGTAGATTGGCCTACATGCATAGGACACATATGGTTCTTCCTGTTTCACTTCTGATTGGTGCTTTAGTCGCCTAGGCTACTTATTGACTGTACCTAATTAGCCACAGGTGTGATAAAACAAAATGCTAATGAGTCTGCAGTTTTTTCAAGAACATTGTTCTTCAAGAAGAGGTAAAATTAATTTTTCAATCATATCATAATAGTTTGTATATGTATTAGTAATAGGCATATGTATTACAAATATTACAAATAGGCTAGTTTTATGATAGTGAATTTTATGTCAAAAATAACGACGCCATTGTTCACTATTAGCTCAAAGTTAAACTGACCGTTTATCGCTAACGTTAGCTGCAAAGTTTAGTTTCTGAACACTCCACCGTCGACTAACGAAAACACGTCAAACTCTAAGCGGTCACTCCAAACTTGCTACAAAACAATATGAGCTTTCTCCTTTGGTTTATTTTTCATATTCACTTTTTGCCATTTTTAAAGGTAGGCTTCACTGCCCTCGGTATTTGACCAGCTACAACATAGACCGATAACACTAGGCCAACCTACTAAGCCGCCCACAGAGGCCTGACAAATAGGCAGGCTAGTTTGACTTTTGATACACATTTAGCAACTTATGGACTTATGGAGGACATATTGTTACTTTTGAACTCTAATGAAAGAAAGGGAGCCTGTTCAATGGAGGACTCTCCTGTGTAAGTTATTTTTTTGTACAGTTATCTCCATCAGTGTTCAAGCCTATGTGTTGGACTTCCATTGTTTGGGACTATAACGCACAGTGTTCTCTCTCTCTCTCCAGTGCTCGCTGACTCGTTGGTGTGTGTGTGTGTGTGTGTGTGAGAGAGAGAGAGAGAGACAGAAAGAGGGGCAGCTGGCGCTCTGTGTGCTCTCAGCTCACTGCTAGCAATGGCGCTGCTGCGGGCCGGCCACTTCTCCTCTCCGTGTCTCCTCGCCGCGGCCGCTTTGTTGTTGCTCGCCAACGGACCGCAGCTCGTGTTTAGTTGTCCGAGTCGCTGCTTGTGTTTCCGAACCACCGTGAGATGTATGCATCTAAACTTGGAAACCGTACCAGCAGTGAATCCTCAGACCACCATTCTGTAAGTAGCTTCTTTCTTTTCTCTCTCTCTCTCTCTCTCTCCCTAAATCTAACGGAACCAAGCCTCCAGGCACACTGGACAGGGAATGCAATGAATGCCTAAAGCCTGTGCATTTTTTCTCTCTCCACATTCGAAGACTTTAGTAAAGTTAGAAATTGTTTGCATTACTTCATGAGAGAGTAAAACATTTTATTTGAAAAGGAAAACTCTTGAATCAATCAATTAAGATTAAATCAAAGAAAGCTCATGCAAATCATATATTTTGTTGGGGACTGTGCAGAGGTTATTACACTGTCAGGACGTTTTTCCTCAAGGTTCTGACACCTGCCAGTGAGTTCAGCTGTTGGCTTTAGAGGTTAATGAAAAGGCTTTTTAGGGTCACACAGCTGGTGATGTCAGCTGCAAGCAATGTGGAGGGTTAGCCTCTTCAATAGAGGGAACTGTCCCACAGAGTTTGTATGTTTGTATGAAACTGCACGTCTAGTGTTAACATAGCTTGGACACAAACTTTAAAGACTTATAATGAAACACACATACAGTAAGTGATACATATTCAAAGTAGATGGTATCACACTCAGTGGAGCCCACTGGCCAAGACTATTGTCTCAATTTCATGTTCTGGGGAAATATGTAGCCTACTTAAGGTGATAGTTTAGGGACTGGCTTTGCTTTGGATTTTCGCACCACATTGTGATAGAGACACAATTGTCTAAAGCTGGCTTCCTTTTCTGTAGTCAGAAAAGCTGCCTCTGTGCTTGGAAGGGCTTTTGTTGCACACAGGTTAAACTCCATGTTTGACTTTCCCTCCTTGCTCAAAGGAAGGGAATATTTCCTACTTGACAGGCACTTGTGAGTGTGTTCTGGTTGTCTAGAGC
This sequence comes from Hyperoplus lanceolatus, assembly GCA_026929865.2. Classification (NCBI taxonomy): domain Eukaryota; kingdom Metazoa; phylum Chordata; class Actinopteri; order Uranoscopiformes; family Ammodytidae; genus Hyperoplus; species Hyperoplus lanceolatus. The sequence continues at coordinate 5,215,627 of CM049408.1, forward strand.
ATTCTGCTATAGCCACCCAGCCAAACAATTTCCTTTCTGACAAAGCCTGCTGCAGTTTCCCAGAGCCACTATCAGAGGTAACAGCGGAGATCTGTCCAATCTTCCAAATATGTGGCACCCTTTGTCTGTCATGGCCCGAGCTGCAATCTTGTTGTGCATTTTGCTCCATAATGTATTGGCCTTTAAATAGCTTCATTCTGCCTGAAAGCACGGGGACAAAGGGGCATCTCAGCCAGCCTGTACCGCAGCAGCATACTGAGAATTAGCCTTGTCCTCTACCATATGGGGTCAGCCCACAACCTTGAAGGAGGCCATGGTGTAACCCTGCCCAGATACCAGTCCACCCTTCACCACAGCAGCAATGGAAGGATTGTTTAGGTCTTGTGAAGGATGTGTGTACATATGTTGTAGGGTTGAACAGAGCAGGAAAGCAGGCTGTGGCTTCACACAAGCTGTCATGCTGGTGAGCTTTGAAGCTGCAGCCACTTGTCGCTTTTCCCCTATTGCTGTGTTGTCATGTCAGGACATGAATGCAGTTCCTACCCGGCCAGGCCTTCTCCTCATTCTGCTCTATAAAGTGTTTAACACATCACTGGTCTGCAGTGGGAAAACTCCTTTACACCCAACTTGAGCTCACCAGGCAATGTCTAAATGTGAGGAAGAGTAGTGTCCTTGCAGTTTGTGGTTATCTTGCTGTGGCTGATTAAATGAAGCCTCATATCATGGTAGTCACAGGGCATTATTAACAAGAGAGTATTTCAACAGAGGTTGTTTATAGAGGAGTGTACAGCTTGTATTTCCATTTTGTGATTAGCTTTCAAGTGATAATATAATCTAGCAGCCATAGTCCTCCAGTGAGAGTTTGGCAGGATTAATAATAGTTTGTGTTGTATCGACACATGGCCTGCAGCAATGTCTCCTTCGGTTTTAGGCACGGAATTTAAAATGAAAGTATGTAAAAGAAAGTGTGTGAGATGATCCATCATATAGGCTGTTAGCATATAGGTAGCGTAACCTGATGACACATTTATATTACAGATAATTATAATCCCTTGTATGAAGAAAAAAAAATCAGTTTTTCTTCAGTAGTTTCAAACAATTAATGTTCTGTCTTCAGTGTGTGTTAAAGTTCTTGAAAGCAAAACATGTCTTCCTGTTTCCTCTGGGCCAGAGAATAAAAGGTCTTGGCTCAAACGTACTACTGCATGGGCCTTGTGCCAAACGCTTACAGGACACTTGGACCCAGAAACATGGATGTTTTTTTCCTAAGATTTTTTTTTTCTAGCCTACATTTGTTTTTCAGCTGTTTTCTCTAAGGAATTTCTGTTTGAGCCATGATAGTAAATTATATTTTTTCTCTGTAATGACACTGCTGCATATCTTCTCAGGGATTTGTTGCAGTTGGAAAAATTATTCATTTAACATTAGCCCTTGATGCCAACATCAAAGACAAACTGCTTGTTTTGACGGTAGTACAACAGCAGCTCCAGAAAAAGGCTCAACAAGTCTTACAACTATGTAAGCTTGTCACTGAACAGAGGATATTTATGTCAAGTTAGCAGCCGCATGTTCCCTATTTGGTTATATTGGCTAGGATTTGGTACCTAACTTAGTAGGCCTACTGCGACTGAAATAAGGTACTTCCAAGTACCTCCAATTGTACAAACCCGCACCCATCCACGTTCCCTGAACCCATTACCCATACATTCTCCCGTTATTAAGTCTCACAAAAGTGCCTTTTTTACTTTAGTTCATTAGCTAGTAGCTAGACTTTGTCGCAATATATCGGATCCACAACATCCCTTTATTTGGCTGGATGAGAAATGACAGGTCAAAGGTTTTGTCGTAGGCTTTCACGATAAAAATAAATCCTGGTGACTGGTAAGACTTTCTTGAATATTGTCATGACTCATGATTGAAGTTCTAAAGCACAACCAGTGATCACACTGCTCCCAAAGGCTGCGGCCCGGGCACTATTGCTCCTTCATACATACATCATCACTTCGTAATACGATACATACATCATCACCAAGCGTAATCACTACCGGAATTAGTAGAACAACAATGGAGAACCACAGTAGTCACGGATTGCCCCAAACACCTCCGAATTTTTGTGGCTCTTACTACAGCTGCGACCATGGCTGCGACTGAATACTGTCGCTGGCCCAAATTTCTAGCAAACTCTCCACTTTCTAGCAAACTCCCCACTCATGAACCTATTGCCGCCATTGTTTACAATTTTTGTGGGGAAGAAGGGTCGCGCATGGACTGATCCAGCGAGTCATCTCATTAGCATCTGTGCCGTTCTCTCTGGCACACCTCTCCAAAGTGTGCCGTGGCCAAGGGGGTGTGCTGGAATACGGATGGCGTGGTCACACTAGCCAAACGTTCTAGACTTTAGCATGCAAATAAGCTCGGGAACAGCGGCCCTAGTGTGAGTGCGCCCTTAGTGACTGAGATAAGAAGAGCCTCTGTTAAGCTGTGCATGGAGGACTACCTGGTGGTCAGCAGCAGACAGCCTTAATGTCTTTCCCCCTCACCCTGCTCATCGCCCGGCCTGACTGAGTGACAGTGTTGGTGGGTCAGGGAGGGAACGTTGAGTTCCATTGTGTGGAATTTGCTGCAGTCAGGCTTTGTGAGGCGCTCCGTCTCTGCAGCATTATGGAATGTAAAGCCAGAAATCCCCAAAGCTTTGCTCATTTGCGCAGGGCGATTGGGTCTAAGATAGTTGTTGAAAGGAACTCTGCCGCCCCCTTCCTGTGCCCATCCAATGCAAGTCAGCTGCCTCATTTAGGGATACTGGTTCATTGTCTTATGATTGAATGTGTCCTTACTAAACGCTGTACTCTGGTTATCTTAAGCCTGGATCTAATTTAACTGCTCATATATTATGTCATAGTTTACGCCACTGCGTGAATTTGTGGGCTGTGATTTTGATGGAATATTGTTCTTCATGTAGATACAATAAAATGTCTAACAAACGAAGAACAAAAAGCATACAAAATACATACATATTGTGGAAAATGAGAAAAACCTTGTCTCTTTCTCTGTTTTGTGTTCTGATGTCTTTTAATTGTCTGAATTTGTACCACCATTAGGGCATTTGTTAAGAGGTTATAATTCCCTCTCTTCTATTCATACAACATTTCATCCAAGAAAAGTGCAATGGTAATTACAAATGCAGATGTGTTTGGCACCTTTGCAATCTCCTGCCTGAATTATGGAATTCAACTTAAGAAATAGTACAGTCCAGTTCATGTAAATCAACATGAGCGGTTTAGCCTCTGATATAAGACCAATATATATTGAGCTATAATTATGGTGTTGATAGCTTAGGTAGGTACTGAGTACTGAGGGTCTCAGTGTTTTAAGATGGCGTACATTTCTGGATCATGTCAAGTGAGTGACATCCTTTATGGAACTGTTATAATAGCCACAACAAAGAAAGAAGTCCCAGGATGACAATGAGTGAAAGTTGATGTTGATGGAGCTATGGTAGAGAAGCTAGAACAAGAACATCCCTAGATGGGACAATGATTAAGGAAACGCCTCAAGACTGTTAATGGTGTAGTTTGAAGGGCCATACCAGGCCAAAGGTGATTAGTTCTGCTGATTGTTCCCAAATGACTGTACACTAACATTACCCCTTCAGGCTCTCTGGTCAGCTTTCTGTTACAGTAGTGACTGCTCTCTGTATCTACAGCTAAAAGACAGTGTAGTGTGTATTACAATCATATCTAATTAAACTCATTTTAATGTAAATCACATTTTAGTTGCAAACGCAATTATTCTGGCTCTGTAGAATTGTGATGGGCTCTTGTTGGGCACCAGCACTCCCTTGACTAGACAGGAGGTCCTCTGTCATTCTGAACCCAGGATGTGTCATGCAGAGAAGCATTGCAACCATCTTTGGAAGTCCTGGTTCACTGCACCTCCAACCAATCTAGGAGCCAGCCATGTTCTTGTTTAACTAGAATGACTCACGCAGCCCTGAGAGTCCTTAGCAAACCCAGTTGGGCATGTGTTACAGAGCCAAATGACCTCCCTGAATAGAGAGGGAGAGGTCCACACATGGCATTCAGATGCTGCTTGAGTTAGGCAGCAGCCAGGTTCACTCATCCTGGTTCAGACCTCAGAACGTACAGAAAGCTTGCAGTAGGGCTGGGCGATATGGCCAAAAATCAATATCTCGATATTTTTTTACTTTATCTCGATACACGATATATATCTCGATATATTTCAAATCTCCTCTAGTGCACATCCTAAATGCTCAATTTAATTTATTTTTTGCATAACAACACACCAGTAATATGATTTAAATAGTCCTGCAAAATGTGTCTGCACTAACGATGCATTAGGCTACATGAAACAATATCTTGTTTATATTCTTTAGTGCTTTTTATTGGAACAATTTGAAACTTGCACATGGCAAAGAGTTTGCACATTGTATTGATTATTCCACATCCTTCCACTCCCATACAATGGATCCAGCATTATTTTATTTGGAAACAGTTTTTTCCATCTTCTGTTAATCTGTAAACTGAGAACACTAATTATGACTCATTACAACCACTTACTAATTGTTCATCACCAATAACCCCCTGAAGATAGCAGCCACACTTTAAATGCAGAACAGGTTTTGCTCCATAATAGTAGTACAAAAGGCTCTAAAATGTATAATGGTTACTGTCGCTTTAAGAGCAGTTAAGTTTCGTTTTCTGCCTGTTAGTCCGAGAGAGAGATTCATGCGAGCGCAAACAGGTGGCTCATTGTCCCTCTGTTACCTGCCTTATTATTTAATTCTCCTGTATTGAGTTCATGAAAATAAAACTGGAAGACAATCAGAGGATTGTAACACAGATTGTCAAGCGCCCGCCTCCCCCGTTCTTTCGCCTGTGTATCCACCAGCCTTCCTCTCATAAGGACCAGGGCAGGCAGTGCTGTGTACAGCGGCCGCTAATGCTGGCATGTGCGCCCGCCTCCCCCGGTCGTTTGCCTGTGTAGCCTTCTTCTCTTAAGCATGGTCCTACAAAAACGGTCCATGCAATGAACGACGGCCACCATCGCCGTCATGCGTGCCCCCCTCCACCCGCTCCTTCGGCTGTCATAAGAGCACAAGAGCCCTCGTCTTTTTTTCCTCCCTATCTCGTTGTTTTCACATGGCGATAAAAGCATGGCACACAGGGCGCAGGCGCACTGCAGACTACGTCACAGGTGCGCGCTCAGGATACTCTGGTTGGGAGGGGTGAGTGAGTGAGTTGCCAATTCATGTGGGTCTGTGAGGCAGAGAGCCACAGGAAAGAGCGAGAGAAGCGAACACCAGCGAGCCGGCGGCAAAAAAAACACATTACGTGCCAATTTGTATTCGATGGTCGCGATATGGTCATTTTATACATCCCGAAGAGCACATCTCGCGATACATCGAATATATTCGATATATCGCCCAGCCCTAGCTTGCAGCTATAGTCCCTGTTTGTACACTTCTGCATAACATTTCTGCTTGCTTTGGAATAAATAGAACTGTATGGTCAATGTCATGGAGGCAGATATGAACATAGTGGCAGTGCCAGATATGTTCTGATGCTACTATCAAAGTAGTTTATTATTTAACAAGTTCACTCCAGCTTGCTCCACTTATATTCAAACAGGTTGTCGTCATTTCTGAGCAATAACACAACGTCATAGCAAAAGTCTGACAAATCAGCTACAGACGACACAACACATGGATGCAGCAGTAGTCTCCAGACCTTTGCCAGCTCCAGTGCACACATTGAATGTTGTATGTTTATTGGCACTGTTTTAGATGTTGATATTAGTCTAATTGACTCCAGTATGTGCAGCTTACGTATATTGTTGAAATAGTTCCACCACCTCACCAGTTCACCGTTCTACAGCAGAGCTGTCTTCTTCATTTTTAGAGAACAAAGAGTTCCAATCACTTGCTGTGTTCCCATATGTGAGCAGCATTGTGTACCTGGATTGGACTGCTAATTTACTAAATGTTAATGTAGAGCAAATCATTTTAAAGAACACACAGGTAAAATCCTGGCAGTGACACTACACTGCACTGTTCTATGGCTCTTAGCTCCACTTTCATTTGATTATTAGAGGATGTATTATCCTTTGTTTGAATGTTATATTGAATGGGAAACTACTAAGATATTCAACATTTAACACATTTGCTACAAGCAGCTTTAATGCAAGTTTTGATCTAGGCTTCTAAAATGGTGAATTGAGTCAAATCTGTTATACAGTCTTATTCTGTTAGTTTGTCAGGCTCAGATAATACCTGAAAAGTTTGGAATGGAAGCCAGTGGATTTAATTGTAATAGAATCCAAACTGAGCATTTCCTATGTGAGTGTCAGCCAGACACAGAACAATCCAGCATAAGTCTCACTGTTGTGATAACAGAGTGTGTCAAACCTCTGACATGCCTGGCTATAAGGTACATGATTACTTGTCAGTGTCACTGTTGTCCAAGCAAAGACAGACATGATCATTTACTTCATTTGATCACTTAATGATATGATTGAAATGCACCGTGGGAATTTTGGTAGACAACATTGCATATACTTAAAAATAATAATGATAAAAGAATAAAATAAATTTGATCACCACCGTAAAGCTGCTTGGACATTAACATCCAATGTTTATGGGCCGTGGTCAAGGAAGTACTTCATATTGGTTCAACAGTGTGAATACAGAAACAGAACAGTGGAATGCATTACAACGACAGTAGAGGTGAAAAGTGAGAGCAGGGGAAGAGTAAAGTCTATTCGGGCTGTCACTGGGCAGAGTAGACAGATGTGTCCGTAGCCTATACAGATTGGTAAAGAAGGCAAGTTTCCGTCCTGATCATGACATGATGATTTGTCCATCTGGGCTGCCTGGCCCACTCCTAAACTGATGGTGGCTGTGAGGGATGCTTCAATTGACTGCCAAGTGAAAATCAAGAGAGATCTTGGATTTTTACAGTGGAGGTCTCTCCAAAACTGACCTGAAAATGCTAATGTTGCACAAATCATTTTCACACAAATATAGCCGTTCAAAATGTAGATGGCTTAGTGCAGACATAGCCTGAGTAGATGTACGGTCATGTTAAATGTGTCTTATAATATGTTGACCAATAATTACTGTAATTCTCCTGTGTGGAGCAAGAGTTACTCTGTCCCTAAATCACCTCAGTGCACTCACTGAACCTACAGTAGACACAGATACAGTGTGCTAAAACACTGGAGGCAGATTGTCAGCATAGCCTAGTCTACTATAAATAGGTCATTCTAATTATCTTTTGAGAAACATAACAACATAACTTTTTTTTTCCTACTGGCCCGGCGGGCCAGTGGATCAAAGTTTTACTGGCCCCTTGTATTTTTTCACTGGCCCTGGCAGTAAAAAATGTATTAACGTTTTTAGTGTGTGATTTTCACACACACACACAAACACACACACACACACACACACACACACACACACACACACACACACACACACACACACACACACACACACACACACACACACACACACACACAGCTACATTGACCTGACAGATCAGAAATCAATCTAACCAACGCAGTACAGAAAATGAATAATAACTGACAATAAATATAATACCATAACAAGCATTATTTAATTGCTCTATTCTGCTGGTACTAGTAGCCTACTGGCACTACCCTTGCTATTACTAATACTACTTGCGGTTGGTTCAATAGAAATAACACAAATCTCTTTCCCTCTCCCACCTCCCTCTATATCTCTCTCTCTCTCACTCACACACACACACACACACACACACACACACACAAACCCACATACTTCCAACAAAGCAGTATCTGTATGTAACGTACCTTCGACACGCCACATCAGTGTTGTAATGGGACCCCACGTCCATCCCGTTCTTCTTCATGAGCGCGATCATGTGCTCGTACAGAGTGAATGGCAGCTCCTTTTTGGCTATCTGGTAAGCCGTGTTTATGAGCTTCTCTAACCTGCCGTTGTTTTCACTTGTCGCTCGTCTCGCCCACATATTTAGCGGGCCGGAAGAAGGGTTGTCAGCAACCCGCTTAGCGATTAGACAGTTTATGTGGCTCCTGCTTTTATCGTGCGCTTCTATGGTCTGCTTTCTGTAGTTCTCATTCCCTTTAAAAAACACACCCCCCGATCCGCTTTCGCAGGGAACTATCTGCAAACCTGGCAAAACATGCCGTGGTCGCCATTTGCAAGCCAAGGAAAAGCAGTCTTCCATGACGGTAAAAATTAACGCTTTCTTTTCGTTTCCTCGTAAGAAGACATTTTTAAAATCCGCCAGTTTGAAAAAGCCGGTAAGGCGGGAGGGCGGGGTTATAGCGCCTCTCACGTGTACTTTAGCGAATCATGATGTTGTCAACAAAAAATACACAAACTGGGCCCGGGCCAGTGACTGGCCAATCAACTTGCCCTGCATATGATTTTACTGGCCCCGGGCCATCGGGCTATACGTTATGTCGAACACTGTAAGTCTTGAGTGTAGTGTATGCCAAAAAGCTGCAATGCAAACAAAGGAACTTAATTGTAAAATCATACTTGGAAAGTACAGAAGGCCTACAAGTTCTGCAGGAGAAAATATCTGGCTTTTTGCATTTTCATTCAAAAATCTGTTTTCATTTCTCTGTTGGCTCTGTTCTTATCAGCATGGCAGCGTGTTAAATCGTTGGCCGACCATCCTGTGGGTAAATGACTAATAACTTTTTTCTATCAAAAACTCAAATGACCATTGGTTTACCCACATTATTGGAGTCACATTCCCATGCCGTCTTCATTACTGTATCAGATAAGCTGTTCACTTTCTGGCTTTTTGTTTAGGCAAAACCAAAAAAGTCTGTCTGCTCCTCTGCAAGGTTGTTAGCCTTGCTGCTTTATTATACCCTATGGCACAGTGCCATCAAAACACATTAATGGGAGTTAACAGACTCATCTTAGAAGTCGCAAAAATATTATAATAAGAAGTTCAGCGATCTTGTTTTGTGACAACATCCTACAGTAGTGGCCTAATGAACTGAAGAATGTCTCACAGCGCCTGGTTTACTAAATGTCCTCCAAACTTCTTCCTGTATTTTTTCCCTTTGTGGACTGACTCATTCTCCTCCAGTGCTTTTTCCTTGTTGCCTGACAATAGACCATCACAAAGCAACAAAAGCATCTTCTTCCTCTGACAAACTATAGTCATTGCTTCCTGTTCAATTGTAATGAAACAAGTGTGAATGTCTTTCTTTAAAGCCTGGAAGAGAAGCATTGGTATTAGTGTAGATCTTATTTAGTATGTAATGTTTTAGAACAGCTGTGTTGCTTTGGCTCCCAGCAGCTCAACTGGTAGTGTGTACCAATAAAGGAATACTCAGTCATTGAAATCCATTTATTTTTTCAAAATCAGTGAATATCTACTAAGCATCCGCTATCTGTCCGTATTGTGTGTGCACTGAAAAAAGTACAGTTTTAATACATCACAGAAGCTTGGAAAAATGGCTATAGAAACCCAGGGGCTTGGTGCGAGCCACCCTATCTCACGCTACTTGGTCATGGGCCCAACAACCGTTGCCATTGCGCTCGGGTCTGGACAGCTGGACCATTCACTCTGAGCGTCAATAACGCCGCAGTTAGTTCAAATTCAAATTCACACATTCTCTGAACACAGTATACTACACCTTTAAGGCCAAGTCCCATTCCAGCCTATGGCCCTTGGCTGCATGTCCCCTCTCTTTCCTGTTTCCAACCTCTTTCCTGTTTCCAACCTATCTCCGTCTCTATCTAATAAAGCATTAAAAATTACACTTAAAAAAACATTTAAAAGTGTTGATCTGAGTAAGAGGTGACGGTATCAGTGTAAATATGTCCCTGCACACACACACACACACACACACACACACACACACACACACACACACACACACACACACACACACACACGTCACACACACGTACATACATAAGATTGTTATGAACAGATCTGCATCCAAAACAATCACTCAAACACACAGTACAGTTCAGATTACAGTGCTGCCATTCCGTGATCTGAAGGCATGTTTCAGTCTCACTCACTGAAGCCTAAATCAGTGCTGATGTCACCAGCTCCAACATTTCCAGGACTGTAGGGCAGCAGAGCCTATGCTCTCCTTCCATCTACAGCTGATTTTTTTAACACACACCTTATTTAACCTTCTCCACAAAGGAACGCACACACCCAAAAAAAACAAAGACAGCAAGCAGGACAAATGGTTCCATTAACAAACCTCATTTACCCACAGCAATCAGTTATGAGTGTAATAGTGGTCAACCGATAGGGGTTTTCAATGGCCTATGCAAAAACCCATATTCAGATAGCCAGGCGGCTGATGGTCGCTTATATAATGCTGATAGCATTGTTGTTGTTTTGCATTTGCATCTTTCTTAAAGAAAGATTGAAAATAAAAAAAATCAATGTATATTGCATTTGGCCTTCCCTGGAAATATTAAAATTGAAACAAATACAAGGTAAATGTTTAGGAAAACAAACACAAATAAAGTAACTTGCTTCACACCAGCCACACTGGCGAGGCGGCCTTCAGTGTTGGCAGACATGATTTGTTAATTTTATTAATCGGCCTTGTGAGCGCAGATATCTGTCGATGCCCATTATCTCATTATGCCATTAACTGCCCGATTAAATCTACCTCTAAAGTTTAACCACTCCATAGCTCTTATGGGGGTTGAATATATAATGCATGTGTGAAAAGATGAGTTGGTTAGGTTTTTTAAACCTAGTGCCATGTAGACCATTATACAAAGGATACTGTTTGAACCAACATTAAAGGTTCCAACAAATCCTGTGAAGTAAGCATGACCATTCATTTGACTTTACAATTCTCTCAGCAGAAATCATAACCATTCATTTCATGTATGCACCTGAGATGTGTGCTGCCTGAACCAGCATGTAGCCTAGCCCCCCCTCCCCTCCCAGCTGGAGGCAGTTGAGTAGAACAGCCCCTGTTTGAGCATGTCAGGACAGTGCATGCACCATGCCTCTTCACCTAGCAGTAATCCCTCTTCTTTCCATAGAAGACCTTCACCACTCCCTCCGTCCAAAATGTATAACTGCTCATTTTCTTGCTCCAAATGCATCAAACCTGTTGATTCTAACTCAACTTTCCGATGAAAAGATTTTATGGTTTGGTCAAAGCTAGCCATGTTTCAGAAGTTGCTGTATCAGCAATGCTGCAGTTTTATTTTGTATTATCTTGACAGTAAGAACCTAATGAAGTTTCTCACCAACCATCTAACAGTGGTCCCAGAAACAGAACTATCACTAGTTGCACAAAGCACTCAGTTACAGAAATGCTCTTTGATTGAATTCTTGCACTAGCTCGCAGTCAATATGAAAGGAAGTGAGCATATGAAAATGTTGGACTCACGGTGATTGGATCCATATGTAAGGGCTTTTACAGAGGGAATGACCCATACACATTTCACTGGCTATGAAATCAGTTGATTTTTTAAATTTGGCCTACATTTTCACAGAAATATAAGAAAACTCTAGTCAATGCAAAGCTCTATGATGCTTTGCCTGTTGTGCAATAAGGGGAATGGCAAAGATGAATACTAAGTTAATGGATAAATACAGCTTTTAAATTACATTAGCATACTTGGGATGGATACCGTAGGCTGTCAGACATTATTTAACAGAAGAAGAGCAAAGTAAAGCTATTTATTTTCTTCCAAGCTAAAATAAAGGAACTTATCTCAAGATTCACCCTGGCATCTCGAGAGTTTTGCATAATAAGTGAAGTATGTTATGTCTGGTTGACCCAGTATTTACTTTGTTAGGTCATTGGCTAACAAGAATGTTGGTAGACAGTCCAAGCTGTTTCTGGGGGAGTTGATCTTTCTAAGAGAGAAAGGTTCATGTAGTTATTCTCTCTTCCCTGTGCAGTGATAAATCCGCTTTATGGTTCCACCCAAATGCTGTCTTCATGTCTTTGGCTGGAGGCGTTTTCAGATGAGATGCTGGGTCAACTAATGCACTGCTGTCTAACATGGCTGTTGTGTTTAAAGCACTAGTAAATACCATACATTTGGTAGAGTGAGTGAATATGCTTCTCATAGTAATGGCTGGTTCTACTTATGGAATTCATCTTGTAAAAATACATTAAGCAGCTGGCTCAGTTGAAGGTCAGATGGCTTAAAGCCTAAGTTCCACAAACATAACATCACCGTTCAGATGAAATGTTCCAATTTCACACACAGTGTTTGGTAATGCCACATGGGGTTTAGAAGTGACTTCACCCTCACAGGGCGTCATGCAGTATCAGGGTCTTTAGCGTGTCACTTCCCTGGTTCAGCAAGTCATTTCATGTGAGAATCAGTGATTAGTGTCACGTCAAAATGTTCTATACCCTTTACACAGCCTCTTAATATTAGCAGAAAGGTAGTGAAACCTGTTGACTGCTGCGACTAGCCTTGTGATTTGTTATCTTTGGGGCAAATCTTATAGTATATGTCCTCATGATTAAAGCTTGACAAAGGTGTGTTAGTGAGATGAGTAATGTGTCCAATTATCCTTCAGGATTATTACGTGAATGCTCTGTTGTGGACTACAGCTTGTGCAGACGTGTACAAATGTAATATTACATTTATCTACAGCTTTTCTCTAATTATATCCCTTCCTGTTCTGCTCCACAGAGATCTGAGGTTCAACAAAATCAAGGATTTACAACCAGGTTCCTTCAGACGATTGAAGCACCTCAACACACTGTAAGTCTCTGCTCTGCATGTATGCTTGTCAGCTTTTGTTGAAATATAGTATAAGCTCTTTATGTTTCCTTACACTATTGAACAATATGGACGTCCTGAAATGACTCAAGAAGACATTTCATTCTAAATGAATTAAGCCCATTTCCTTAAAACAGCACTCTGCTAAATGATTGTCACTTCCCTGGAAAGTCCTGTTTGCATTACACACGCACACACAGGAAAATTCTTGCTCCGTTCTGCTGTGGTTTCACACATGTAGGTCAGGCTCGTAATCTCTAAGGAATTTATTTTTCCACTTCCACCCACAGGGCTATTTATCCTATGTCCAGCCTGCTACATGGTGCATTGCTAAGCTAACAAAGCAGAAATGTTCCAAGTTTTTTTTTATATTTTTCATTGGTAAGACATTAGTTTTGCAACATTCTTGAAATGTTGAAGAAATGTGTGGATACTTGAGCTTATGTGTACCCATATTGGTATCTTGACAGACCACAATTTAGACTGTTCAGCTGACTGTTATGATAAATCAAACCTCACCTCATTCAAATATTTGCAAAGGCCTTGAGCAATAACATCTAAAGGTTAGATGTGTAGATTGAGACATGTATCCTTAAGAGTTAATAAACATGAGAATATCTGAAGGGCTTGGCCGTAGTGGCTTGGATTTAGTTTGACAGTGAAGCAACGTCCCTTAAGGCAGGAGAGCAGTGCAGGCAGCCACTCTGACTGCTGAAGGCTTCATACCCTGAACAGTTTTCTGACATCTATCGGTCTTCAGTCACATTAGTCAGTATAACTGTTGACATATGTATGTCATGTCCATTGAAGAGGAAAGCCTTTTCTATGACAATGTCACTCTCTGTAGATCTGTAGATCTTGTATTTTTTATTTTGTATCTACTTTAGTTTGGTTATAAAATGTATAATATTGTTTTGTTAATCGTATGTTTTTGGACGTAAGACACAAAAAGAGTGAACAAGCAATAACAAAACAATATATATATATATATTTCTACCACTCAATTTTTAAATCACAGCCCCCGTGATTTTAAACCGATGAACAAAGTCAAGTATGTGAGCAAACTGACCACGAACTCCAAGAACATATTGTTACGCAGCAACAAGTCAGGTATCTGCTGATGCAAAGAGCTGTGATGCACACTGAACTGCGTTTTGACTTGTTATATACATGGTATTATCCTCTTAAAATGACCATTTTATCATCTCAAAATAACCTGTATTTTTTCCTTCCTAGTCTCCTCAACAATAATCACATACGAAGAGTCCCCAGGGGGGCATTCGAAGACCTGGAAAACCTCAAATATCTGTAAGTTACCTTCATGCCAATTTGATTTAGCTGCTGAGGTAAAGCAATCTATCTTTAAACAATGTGTCTCTGTTCTGTCAGACTTAATAGGCAAAGAAGTTTCCTCTGTAGAAAAGCAAGCATAGTAGAACATGGTTTACATTGTATTGCCCAAAAAACTCATTGTATAATCACTGTAAAAGTGAATTATCAATCAGTGAAAATATATTAGGATAAGATAAGATTAGATAACATTTTATTGTCTGTGTGCATGGAAATGTGTCCTGTATCACAATATTTAGTCACTAAAGTTTTGTGTACACACAAATTCATTTATTAAACGTCTCCACTGGTCTCATCCTCAGAATGTGTGTGTGGAAGTGTTGACAGCTGAGAAGAGATATGTGAGGAGTGTGTAGCCTCAAGGTTTCTGTGGGATTGCTATTTTTCTCACTTTATTAGTCACTGACATTTCATCCCTCTGACCTCAGTAGTGGTGAAAGCACTGTTTGTTCTCACAGCTAGATATGGACCTACAGTGCTAACAGGAAAATCCTGACTGTGTGCACATTTCATTTGCTTTATATGGTCTTGTTTGTGTTTGGTGGAATGTTTTGTCCATAGAGAGAGAGAGACTAAATATGACATCATGTTTAATGCTGTATCTAATTAAGCAAAACGAGTTGTCTGCATGGTTAGGCCTGATGTCTGATAAAGGTCAAATATATTCAAAGGATCTAAAGATGGAGGCATGTGTGTCTGGAAAAGATCACCACCAGCACGGCACAGCTGATTCAAGATCATACATGTTTCTGTCCCTAGCTGAAGAGATAGGGACGGGAAGGGATGTGCAGGTTTCTCTCTCTTTAGACACAACAAACACAAACAGGCACATTCCCAGCCCATATTCCCACTCTTTATGTCGGAATGAAATCCTATAGCTATTTAGTCCCTATTGTAATGACAGAGCCACTCTTTACTTTAAAGCTAGAGCCACTAACCTCTGTGATTAGGGTGAGGGTCTCCCTTCCTGCCCATTCTCTTCTCTGCAGCTGGGGGCTAGATTGTTTCTCACCTCATCACTTCCTTTGGACCCCAGTAAAGTCCACTCCCTGCCCACTCTTTCATGTAAACCCAACTAATGGCTGAGTGGATGTCTATGCCTCCACCTCCATAAACAAGTCAAACAGAGGTCAACAGGCCTCTTCACTCATATTCAGCAGCATTTGATCCATCTGTAATTGTCACTTAGTGTGTTTCACACATGCATCAAAGCACATACAGTCATTTAAAGGTCACATATTTTTTTCAGTTTCAAAATTGTAATTTGGGTTTATTTTTATACACAGGGGAGAACGGGGTAATCTGAGCCACTTTTTACATTTGCTCCCCTCTAAGTGAGCTAAAATTATTTATCACTAAAATGTACACATTTCCCATTAATTCAGGATGTTTCCTAGAAATCGGCATAAGCAGAATTTTTTCAAGACAAAGGGCAGTGAAAATATGATTGTTTTAAAAAAAGTTGTCATGTGGCTCACTTTACCCCTGATCCACTTACTTTTTCCACTCTGAAACTACCATAACAACACATATTGTAAGAATCCTGAAAGCTAGCCACACATTCCAGAACTAATGTCGGACTAGTAAAAGAATGATGGGGTTTGGTCAATTAAGCAAAACAAATTTTCTAAACACTTGAAAGTAACTCTGAACAAAATACAAAATCAAATACAACATATTATAATTCAAAAGGTTTTAATAAGATT
This sequence comes from Hyperoplus lanceolatus, assembly GCA_026929865.2. NCBI lineage: Eukaryota > Metazoa > Chordata > Actinopteri > Uranoscopiformes > Ammodytidae > Hyperoplus > Hyperoplus lanceolatus. The sequence goes on from CM049408.1 coordinate 5,231,467, forward strand.
CAAATGAAAGATAGAACCAGTTAGATTAGAACACAGTCTGGGGGTCAGAACACAGGACCCTTAGAGCCAGCTAGTGTCTGGGGGTCAAAGCATAGGAAAATCAGAACCAGCGAGAACAGCATGGGACTCAGAACACAAGAGAAGACCCAACTGGATTATATCAGCCTGTCATACTCTACAACTAGGCCTACTCTACATTACAGCCCTGAAGGTTACAGGGAAAGATGAGAAGGTGCTCTTTCCGTGTGGTTACCCCAAGTCGTCTTCCTGGTGTATTTCCTTGGCATGATGGCTTTTCTACAATGTCTATGACATTAAAATAAAACATATGTCATGTAATATTACATTAAAATATGTTTAAGACTAAACTTAACTTGTGCCTTATGGTGGGGGAAAGTGAGACAGTGGCTCACTTTCCCCCACAGCATTTGGCTCACTTTCCCCCACCACCACAATTTGAGAAAAAACTACCTCTCTTAGCATTTCAGGCTAATCTTCAGTTATCAGCATCACATGGTTTCATATGTTGGTAGTTCATCAACACGTATGATATAAGTTTTTCTACGTGAATACATTTGCTTTGGCACAACAGGTGATTAAGTTGACAGCAAGAAAATTTACTTTTACATGCAAAATACCTATTTTGGTAAGAAAAACATGCTTACCACAGCACCATGAGGTCCTCTCTTTCAGGGCCAAGGGGAAATGAGAGGGGCTTAAAAACATACATTTCACATGACCACAAATGTTTTCCGTTGCCTAGATACAGGGGGTGACTCACATTACCCGATGCCTCAGATTCCCCCGTTCTCCCCTATATATATATATATATATGGGGAGAACAGGGGAATAATTTTTTTATGCTTTATTGATAGTGTAGAGACAGAGTTGAAATGGGGCAGAGAGGGGAGTGACATGCAGAGAACGACCGTGGGCTGGAATCGAACCCGGGTCCGCTGCTGGCCGAGGCCCATGGGAGGGACACCCTACCAACTGAGCTAAGAGCGCCCCCATAATTTGGGTTTCTACTAGAAACTGTTTTCATGGTTTAGTGTCCAAAAAAGCCTTTATATTCCTCACAGTGCCATTGATGAATCGCCTCTTTTCAGCCTCTGTCTGAAATGCTCCGTTTAAGAGCATCTCTCTAAACCAGGGACCCATATGAATGTTTACAAGAGATGAAAAAGTGAATTTTGCATAATGGTTGACCTTAAAGTTTTCTTTATAACATACTTACTATGTTTTTTTTGTAAAAAGTGTAGATGATTTGATGATTTAAGTGCATACTGCAGTAACTTCAGTTACTAATGAAAGGATTTGTTGTCATTTAAGTGAAGCCCGTTGAGATTTGAACCCTCAATCTTAAAAAATGTTGTTTCGTGCAAAATGTGTGCACAAACAGTCAGCCATTTTATACAGTCATGGACCAATTTGGGCTCCTGCTAAGAAGTTAAAAGCAAATATGTTGTTACAGGTTAATAGGTATAGCAACAATAGACCTGGTTACTCTGCTGTCACTAATGACAGAGGTTGATTTATCATTATTTCTACAAAAGTTATTTTCATGAAAATGTAATAATAATAATTTTGGTTTGTTGTCAATCATCATCTGGAACATGAATGAAGGCAGTGTCATGATTCTATGAATGTCACCGTTAACAAATGGAAAATGTATTTCTGTATAAAGCGTTGACCTGCTACGATAGCTTTGACACAGACAGGTTGTAGCATTGAGAAGTTCATGCCATGAACAAAAGAGGATGTTTATTTATCCATAAAGTGCATCACTTGAGCTGTGGGGAGATCAGTATCTCTCATCGTGTCTCATCTTGAGTGCAAGAGTGGAAAGTGAAACAGAGATATGGGACATGGAAGAGTAGACAACTGTAAGCCATGACTTTTCTAGTATCAAATGTCTTCAACGTGTGTGCTGAAGGTAATGCACAGGTAAAGGCTCTTTGTCTTTGAGTGTGCTAAAACTCTCTACTTGGTAAACGTGTGTGGCTGATCAGAAAACACACTGCAGTAGTGAACATGACACTCACATGTAACAGTCAGTGCTGCACATTTAGTTTAGAGATGTATTCTCACATTAAAGTTTTAATTACGCAACGGGTCTGATTTCTGTAAAACTGTTCCAAATATCTGCGAGCTTACAGGAAATGAGCTACAACTGGCTATGTTAATGAATATAGTTGCACCTTCTTCTATTTCTCTCCAAATAACCAGACATAATTCAGATGAACCTGTGTGAATGTGTGTGTGTATTTCTAATGCTACTGATTATCTCTCCTTTCAGCTATTTGTACAAGAATGAAATCCAATCAATTGACAGACAAGCATTTAAGGGGCTTGTCTCTCTTGAGCAACTGTAAGTGACCAACGTCCTCGTCCACCAACACGCTCGCTCCTTCTGCTCGCCGCCCTCCTCCTCCTCCCACCTATATGTCTCTCCGTCTGTAAAGTCTCCCCTCCCCTCCTGAAAGAAGTCTGCATTAGTGATTTCTAGGCTCAATGATATGATGGCAGGCATGTCATGGATGTGTTTGAGCTGTTAAGAATGCGTTGTGCTATGACTGTGTAGGCCTTACACAAGTATCCTAACAGCTCTGTTCAGTTAGTTTTCATCAAAGTGACACCCTCCGCCACCACCACCCCTATACGTGTGCCCCCCCGTCCACTTTCCCCCACTATGCATGCCATGTGTGCACCCACCCTTGTATGCCACGCTGACCCCCTTTGACCCTTTTGCATGAGTCGCATGTCATGCATATGCGCCAACCCCATGCAACGCCTGAAGCATGAGATTAAGCCTTGTGCTGCTAGTAGTGCTAGCAGTGTTTTGCTTGAGTTGGAGTGTCTGCTTTAGACCAAAACTTGACTTGCATTGTGTCTAAACCACTCTGCTCCTCCAATGTGCTGTGTGTGTATTTGTGAAAAACGCCCAGTGCATTATGTTTCAATATCTGTGATACAACTGCTTTCTGTGAGACTTGACAGTCAGAAACTAGTGACTGGTTAAGGCTAGCATTTTTTATATGTTTATTGTTATACATGCAGATTGTGTTAGAAGGAGTTTTTTCCACTTTTAGCAGAAATGATCATGTCAATAAGTGTGTCATGACCACAACCAATTTGGCTGATATGCACCCTTTCTTTTGTAAATAAGGCTTTCTGTAGTCTTGAGGAGACTGTGACCTATTGTACCTCTCTACCTGCATCAACAGAGAACAAATGGCTTATTCAACAAGTAAAGCCAATTCTAACATCACACTCAGTGCCCACCACTGGTTTCAAACATTGTTACTTTTGTACTTAGGATAGTTTAATAGTAAGGCACATGTTTCTTTGGAGGCAATTAATAAATACACGTCTTGCCAGCATGCATGTGGGTTTGCCCGGGAGAAATGGAGGATCACACAGGATCACAGCTTTACAGCAAAGTTATTGTGAGACATGTGAATGCCAAGTTCTTCTATACATCTTGACACACTTAAAGTTCCATCTATTGCCAGTTAAACTTGTAAGAGCTATACTGTTACACAAATAGTTTGAAACTAAAGCAGGTTGCTGATTCAGTGGTTGATTAAGTGATTCTAAAATTCATTTAGGGTTGGCTGTCTTCAACCTTTTTGGCTGTCACTTGTCTGAACTGCATTGCATTTTTCAAACACATATTTTCCCACACAGAACATGTTGGATGTGCATTACAGCCTCTACATACACAGCTAAGAATCACCATTAGAGATGTACATGCAGACAAAACTAAGATGTATTGTGTCATGTGAACTACTGTATATTAGATTGATATAGTATTTGATTTGACATTCTCTGCTGCTTTACTCTTTCTCAGTCTGTTTTCTGCTGCTGATGCTTTGACTGTTGCTTTAATCTGAACTGAACTCACAGTCACAATTCAACCATAAATTGAATTTTACTTTCCTAACCCTTTATTTATTACCATGTGGTTTGATTTACACTCAACAAAAATATAAACGCAACACTTTTGTTTTTGCTCCCATTTTTCATGAGATGGACTTAAAGATCTAAAATTCATTCCAGATACACAATATTACCATTTCTCTCAAACATTGTTCACAAATCTGTCTAAATGTGTGATTGTGAGCACTTCTGCTTTACTGAGATAATCCATCCCACCTCACAGGTGTGCCACATCAAGATGCTGATCTGACAGCATGATTAGTGCACAGGTGTGTCTTAGACTGTCCACAATAAAAGGCCACTCTGAAATGTGCATTGTTTTGCTTTATTGGGGGTCTGGGGACTCAGAACCAGTCAGTATCTGGTGTGACCACCATTTGCCTCATGCAGTGCAACACATCTTCTTTGCATAGAGTTTATCAGATTGTCAATTGTGGCCTGTGGAATGTTGGTCTGCTCCTCTTCAATGGCTGTGCGAAGTTGCTGGATATTAGTGGGAAGTGGTGCACGCTCTCGTATACTCCGGTCAAGCACATCCCAAACATGCTCAATGGGTGACATGTCCGGTGGGTATGCTGGCCATGCAAGAATTGGGACATTTTCAGCTTCCAAGAATTGTGTACAGATCGTTGCAACATGGGGCCGTGCATTATCTTGCTGAAACGTGAGGTGATGTTCATGGATGTATGGCACAACAATGGGCCTCAGGATCTCATCACGGTATCTCTGTGCATTCAAAATGCCATCAATAAAATGCACCTGTGTTCTTCGTCCATAAGAGATGCCTGCCCATACCATATCCCCACCACCACCATGGGCCACTCGATCCACAACATTGACATCAGCAAAGCGCTCACCCACACAACGCCACACACGCTGTCTGCCATCTGCCCTGAACAATGTAAACCGAGATTCATCCGTGAAGAGAACACCTCTCCAACGTGCCAGGCGCCATCGAATGTGAGCATTTGCCCACTTAAGTCTGTTACGGCGACGAGCTGGAGTCAGGTCAAGACCCCGATGAGGACGACAAGCATGCAGTTGAGCTTCCCTGAGACGGTTTCTGACAGTTTGTGCAGAAATTGTTTGGTTATGCAAACCAATTGTTTCAGCAGCTGTCTCAGTGGCTGGTCTCAGACGATCTTGGAGGTGAACCTGCTGGATGTGGAGGTCCTGGGCTGGTGTGGTTACACGTGGTCTGCGGTTGTGAGGCCGGTTGGATGTACTGCCATATTCTCTGAAACGCCTTTGGAGACGGCTTATGGTGGAGAAATGAACATTCAATGCACGAGCAACAGATCTGGTTGACATTCCTGCTGTCAGCATGCCAATTGCACGCTCCCTCAATGCTTGTGGCATCTGTGGCATTTTTCTGTGAGACAATGCTGCACATTCCAGGGTGGCCTTTTATTGTGGACAGTCTAAGGCACACCTGTGCACTAATCATGATGTCAGATCAGCATCTTGATGTGGCACACCTGTGAGGTGGGATGGATTATCTCAGCAAAGCAGAAGTGCTCACTATCACACATTTAGACAGATTTGTGAACAATGTTTGAGAGAAATGGTAATATTGTGTATCTGGAATGAATTTTAGATCTTTAAGTCCATCTCTTGAAAAATGGGAGCAAAAACAAAAGTGTTGCGTTTATATTTTTGTTGAGTGTATGTTTTCTCAGCTCAAAGGCTTCTGGCGGCATAAATTATGTTTGCATTCCACAAGATAATCGTCGTACTTGCTTTTCACCTGTTGGCGATCTCCTTTCAAACTCAAGACTTCAGCCCCTAGATTTTCAGACCCTGTACATCAGCTGTCTAAGATGAATGCCCGATGTGCAAATTCCTTTAGTCTGATTGCATTCCCCTGGAGCTAGATAGTATAGCACTATTTTCTGAAAGTGTTATCTCAGTCATTTGAAGCGCCAGTTATGGACGAGTGAACAGGAATGACAGGGGGCTACTTCAGTGTTCTCATTTAGCCAGCTCTTAGGGCCTACGAGGACGATGAAATTACATGTTGTCAGACAGGGAGCCCTTAATCCCGTTTTACTGTGCCTTTTACCGTACTCTTTGTTCTTCTCCAGGTATCTTCACTTCAACAACATTGAGTCTTTGGAACCTGAATCCTTCACTCACCTACCAAAGCTGGAACGACTGTGAGTGCATCCCGTAGGACCTTTCACCCAACATTCCTATGCAGTTCAGTCTCCATCCTAAAACATCTCCTAAAAAGATCAAGCATTTCCCAATTGAAACGTTCCCACACGATAAATGTATTAAAATATCCACTAGCACAACTGTATTCAGTAGGACACTCGATACAAATGGGAAAGCACAATTACTTGGTAAGGAGTAAAGAATCCACCCAGGCATAGCGTGACATTAGCAGGAAAAGCCTCAGGTGCTCCCAGTTTAGCAAAGAGATTGATTTGCCGATGCTTCAAACAATAATACAGCAATGAAGAGGAATCTGGGAGTTGATCCCTGACATATTGACATATTCCCCATCAGGCTCATTTTGTTTATCCTGTTGGAGTTGCAAGATGGTGTTAGTATTCCTTCAACCATAGTTCATATGTTGAACTACTCAAGTTCAACCCTGTCAGGAAATGCTTTGCTATAAGTTATTGCATTTATTTTCTAATTATACTGCTTCCGGAATTAATCTTATTCAGTCCAATCAGAGAAATCAGGAGAACTGCCCCCTGGATGTGATTTGAGTCTTGAGAACACATATAGCCTTCACAGATAGGAATGCCACTTTGAACGAAGTGTTAACACAAGTCACTGATAATATTCTCAAAAACAATCAATCATCTACTGTATGTTTGTAAATGTTTTCAAGCTGTTTTATATGTAACCTGAGACTGTGTAGCACTGCCTGCGAACACTGTTGATAAGATCCTTCCTGCTAACAGGCAGTTATGATCTTGCCTCTGCTTTTAAACTCTCTACCAGATGTCTATGGTCTGAAGAAAGTCCTGTTAAATTCCCTTTCATTCTTCCTGTTTATGGGCCAGTGGCTACCCAGTATAGCCGTACTCTCAGCTCTCTGGAGGGGTTGAATAGAAGGAGAGACACCTGCAAACATGGGGAATGGGGGAGAAAGAAAATTCCCAGACGTATACTCTGATTGGCTTGTTGAGGAATATCTCCATGATCACATTCAAAGTGGCCAGAGAGCATATCTGTAGATTGGTTTCCTACAGAAGATGAATAACTGCTTATATATTGATAATTATCAAAACTGTTAACAGAGGCACGTCCTCAACATGAATTTAAAGGTATCCACTATAGTAAGTTGAAAGGCATACAAAGCCATCTCCAGCGAACATGTGTTATTTCAATGATCTAATTATTCTCTCTCACTCAGGTTTTTGCACAACAACAGAATAACCCAGCTAGTCCCAGGAACCTTCACTCATCTTCAGGCCATGAAGCGATTGTAAGTGGAAAAGTCCCTACCATTCAACTATCTTTTGAGATTTATTTTCTCTGTCAATTTCTGTAGTAATCTCCCACCACACCCAGTCTGTTTGTCAGTTAAATGCCATTTAACCACTTTAGTGTTCTCCCACTTATTTGGCTGCAAGATGGTTTCAAGATGGTGTCAAGGATCACAGCTTGGTCCCTATGACTTTGCTGTTCTGTCTTTGAGTCAGCTGCAGGGGGGATTGGAAGGGGTTGGGTAGGGTGGGGTATGATGAGAATTCAGAGAGCATCCATCGTGCATAGAAGATGCTTATGTTTTCTCTGAGATGTTGCGGTTAAAACATGAAGCCAGCCATCTCTAGTACAAGCAAACTCCATCCTCCTCTTGCCTGGTATTTGTTTGAATCCACACTAGTGTGCTTAAAAAGAAATACCTTGAAAGTGTCTCAAAATTGTATGTGACTTGAAATGTAACATACTTAGGCTACAAAAACACTTTTTTTCTAAAGTATTTTATTATTTTATTTTAGTATTTTAAATACAATTTAAAAAAGGTTTCACAAATAGCCTCGACAATGTATCTGTTGCCAGTTAAGTTACTTTCTTAAAAGCATGTCATGGATAATGGACAAATGTGGTAGCAGTGAAAGCTGGATCAGGTATCAAGCAGGGAGATAGTTTGTGTCTGCTGAGCCCCACTGTTTGGACTGATTCCACTTCACTGCTGCTCCACAGTTACGTGTCATACACTGTAGGAACTATTTCTCACCTGCCATGTGTCTGTGTGATCAGGCGACTGGATTCCAATTCATTAAACTGTGACTGTGAGCTCCTTTGGCTGGCTGACCTGCTGAAGCAGTACGCTGAGTCGGGCAACGCTCAGGCTGCGGCCACCTGCGACTATCCCAGCCGTTTACAGGGACGATCAGTGGCAACGCTCACCGCTCAGGAACTCAACTGTGGTAAGGACAGATAAAGTAGACTTTTACATGCACAGTGACACTTGTGGAATACAGTCTTAGGGGGCACACTTTTTTTGCCCTTCTTTTTTGTACAACAGCATTTTTTTTTACAACTACTGTATGTTTTTTTCTTTTGGGGGGGGGACTGGAATATCACTGAATATGTGTTGGTACTTTTCAAAATCTTCATGTATTTATTTACATGTAGATCAGTTTACGGAGTAATACTAGTTATTCTATTCAGTCACATCATGCCTAGTTCAATGTGGTGCAACATAGAAGGTGCAGTCAGTGAGAATGCTTGTTGTCAAAATACTTCTTTCTTTAAAATAAATGAATATGAGGGGCCGCTTGTGGTGTAGTGGTTAGAGCGCCTCCCTATAGAGGCTCAGTCCTCTTCACAGCAGACGAAGGATTCGAATCCAGCTCGTGCTCTTTATCTCCTTGTCATTCCCCTCTCTGCCCCATTTCCTCTCTGGCTATCCAAAGCTGTATAATAAAGCACAAAAATGCCAAAAAATTATCTTCAGAAAAAACTAATGAAAAAAAAAAAGAATGAATACATCCTCAAAATTCACTACCTGTCTGTACTGTGTGGGCGCTGAAAAAAATGATGATGTTAATACACATATTTTGACAACAAACAGAATCACAGACTACACCTTTTAAAAACATAGACCAGACAGAACATGTAAGAAAACACTGTGACTTTGTTGTACATTGGGACAACTTATGAGAGAAAACACCTCCGGACAGGCATACAAGAAGCACACATGGTTGCATAGCAGCTTGCATGTGTGTTCCATATAAACAATACATCTAACTTAAACCACAACTCATTCTACATACAAACCCAGCCTTACTGTCAGCAAACAGCAGGTACACTTAGTCAGCGTTAGTCACACACACACACACACCACACACTCAGAGAGACACAGGTGTATCCTCTCTTTGTGTCTGAGGTATGCCTTCACCCAGCTGTTTGACTCTTCATAGCCCAACAGCTGTGTCTGGTCTGGGTAAGAACCCCCTCACTTTGGCCTCTGGCCCTCCAGTATCAGACCAGCAGCAGCTGCTCAAACAGCCTATGAGATGAGGACGCTCTTTGTCTGAGTGTGTGTACCCCATAACTACTGTACAGTGCCACATAATTAAACATATCATTCAGTTAATCATCTGTATGGATCTTGTAAGGGGGGAATCAAGTTTCTAAATTTGTAATTTATTCCATTGTTAAGCTCTGAATCTTACTGAACTGGATGAGAATGTTGAATTTACAGGAGGATTGATTCAACAACCTTTACAGATGTGAGACAAAAACTCCCCATTGTGATTTGTGAGATATCTGTACAGAAGGTTTCCTGTAACTTGAAGGCTGTAACGTTCCATATCCAGATGGAGGATGAGGCAGTTCGTGTGATGTTTTTCTGAACTTGTTTGCTATCACAACTTAATGCCATAATGTAGCTCTGTGGGAGGGATAAGTGATACCACCTTGATGATAGGAAAATCAGTTTGTTACTGTCCCTTACACTCCTTTGGCCAATCCTGAACTTGTATCTACATTGTACTACATTAGTATTGCCCCAAATCAGAAGATACTGTATATGGCATAGCATCCTGGGTCTCCCAGACCCCTTTATACATACCCAGTGACATTTTTTGTGATTGGCTTCTTGTCGTTCCACAAAAAGTTGACAAAACCCTTATTCATGTTATCAAACCAAGACTTTTAAATATACAAAGGAGCAGAAGAAAATAAAAATGGTAATCTTGGCACAATGTTCATCTCTGCCAACGTAGGACCTGACCACCTCCTTTACTCGGAGTAGAAATTGAGCATTCAAATCAAGTATTTTAGTAATAGATGTTTTAAATCGTTACACCTAAATATTTCATCATTTCCAGTTTCTGGATGAAAGAAGCTGGTCCAATGTCTGTAATACAACCATTCAATCGTTTTACTTCACTTTTGATCCAATTTATTTTAGAACTTGCTAACTGCTAGATGACTGTGTATTTGATGCACTGCCCTAGGTCATCAAAATTGAATTTGCATGCATGCTTGTTTGTTATCATGATCCCCTAAAAAAACTGAAATATCTTAATCTCTTTGGATGGTGCAATTGAATGGTTCTACAGTAATTCTGAAGATAAACAGCAATGGAAACAAGTGATATTCTGGTCTGGTAGAACAATACAGTTGAGATGAGGATGTTGCTCTTATATCAGGGGCGGCAGACCTGCGGCTCGCGAGCCGCATGCGGCTCTTTGCCTTGCTTCGTGCGGCTCTTCAGTTCATATCAAATTTTGTGATTATAATTATTATTTTTTTTTTTCTATTATTTTTTTTGTGTGGGCCTATGTGTACGGTGGCGCTGAGCATTCACCAAATAAAAAAAAGTTTCACAGCTAATGTAGCCGTTAGCACACTCAGGATCTCGTAATTACGAGATAAAGATCTCGTAATTACAAGATCCTTATCTCGTAATTACGAGATAAATATCTCTTAATTACGAGATAAGGATCACCCTCTCATTCATCAATAACGATGCCTGTGTGTGTGTGTGTGTGTGTGTGTGTGTGTGTGTGTGTGTGTGTGTGTGTGTGTGTGTGTGTGTGTGTGTGTGTGTGTGTGTGTGTTTGCAGACGAGGTGAACCCCTAGCCATAGGCAAACGTAGGCAATTGCCTTGGTTTCCGGACTACAATGGGTCCCATAATCAATACAATTATTTTAAATATTTTTTTACTGTTCATTCATTAATCAGCAATCGCATCGGGTAGCCTACTGAGGGACACTCTTTCGGCTTTACGCCCGTGATCAGCTGATGAGGTCCGACTGGGCTTTTCTCCTGAACAGTCCAAGTGACTGCATATCTGCGCAAAGTTGACATGGATACTCATTGTCATGCCCTCCTTGTAGAAAGTTCGTATGTGTTTGTATGAGTCAAGGATCACACTGAGTTTAAACGACTGCATTTAATCCAAGCTTTCAATAAAACTGTGCTTCGATACAGTAACAAACAGGAGGTAAAAGTGAACTAGCCCACCGGGCATTCTGATTGGATGAGGCAACACAGTATGGTGGCTCCGGTGGCTCATAGTGAACAAACTGCATATATTTTAACCAAATGCTAATGTTAGCACACTCATGCCTATGGCTAGGTTCACCTCGTCTGCGCGCACACACACACACACACACACACACACACACACACACACACACACACACACACACACACACACACACACACACAGGCATCGTTATTGATGAATGAGAGGGTGATCCTTATCTCGTAATTACGAGATCCTTATCTCGTAATTACGAGATCCTTATCTCGTAATTATGAGATCTTTTCTCGTAATTACGAGATCCTGAGTGTGCTAACGGCTACATTAGCTGTGGAACTTTTTTTTATTTGGTGAATGCTCAGCGCCACCGTACGAAACAGAGTGGGAGAGTTTATATTTTTTGTTGAACGTTATACCAAGCCATTCTGCCTTATATGCCAGGTGTCATTAGCGCATTTCAAGGCTTCAAATCTTCAGCGCCACTTCAGCTCACTCCATGCTAAAAGTAAGTCCCACTAAGCAACATGCATAGTAAGAGAAAAACGCTATTGTAAATTGTTATATTTTTGTTTGTGGACTTGGTTGAACTGAGAGTTTGTGTGTGAGGCAGTGCACACAATGTTCATTGTAGAAAATGACTGGCCTGTCGTCTTAGTACTGTATGAGTCTAGTTCTGTCATTATCACAGGGGCGGCCTTAACGATCTGGGGGCCCGATTCAAATCCTAGTGTGGGGCCCCCCGTTTTTTTTTTTTTTTTTTTTAATAAATAATGCGAAAATAAAAAGATTGTGGAATCCAGTTGGTTCTTCGACAGATTATGAGATAATAGGCCCCTGGACCAAGACTCTCAAAGGGCCCCCCCACTCCTACCTATCCAGTCAGTTACACTGACTTTTCCGCACAGATACATACAATTATTGGCAAAAAACATATTAAGAAAGTCAGTGTTTCCCAGATGATTTTGGGACACTGTGGGAGGGACCCTGGTCCTTGTTGGGGGGTCAGGGGGCATTGCACACTGGAAGAAAATGTGTACCGTTTTAAAGTAAAATGCATCAATCTGATGCACTTAGAGAGGAAAATTTAGAGGCTAAATCAAATCTTGAGCTGCAGAAGGAACATTATTTTTCTGATTTTTCTTAAGCAGGCAGCATCCTTTACTCTGCAACTGCAAAAAACAGTAGATTGGTCTGCAGACCCATGTTATATGATGGAGAGACCCATTTCAACAGATAAAGGGTAGTTAGCTACTTTTTATGAACAGTATAGAATTTACACATAGAAATTTTATTCCTGTATGTGTGGGGGCCTTAGAGGCCCCTCATGAAGCCCCTAAGACAGAGCTAATAATGCTGTTGCTTTACAATTGCTTTTGTATTTTGGGCCCATGATGATTTATTTCCTTATATTTAGGCTATTCCTTTTTGGAACCTTTTATTGACATGAGTGACTGAGCTCTTTGACTATAAGACATGTAAAGTTATCAGTACCTTAGCTTAGGGCCCCCTTGAGCCCTTGTGCCCCTGGGCCTGGTAGCATGCACAAGCATTATTTATTAAAAAAAAAATAATAATAATAATAATAATAATAATAATAATAATAATAATAATAATAATAATAATAATACAAAATTCAACTGAAACGGGTGAAACATAGTTAAGGCCGTTACTGCATTGTCATTTTGGTTGTGACATTTACAGTAAATCTGACTGAGCAGAGGTCTGTGTGTGTGTGTGTGTGTGTGTGTGTGTGTGTGTGTGTGTGTGTGTGTGTGTGTGTGTGTGTGTGTGTGTGTGGGGGGGGGGGGGGGGGGGGGGGGGAGGAAGGGATGGGGGGATGTTCATGTGTACCCATGTGTACCCATGTGTACGATGTGGCTCTTTGCAGTAACACAGTAAAAAATGTGGCTCTTAGTCTCTGACTGGTTGGCCACCCCTGTCTTATATTATTAAACAGGTTCATGACACAGTGCTTCAATCCACTGTGAGCAGTTTGGACCAAAAGCGTATCTGGAAAGACTGGAAAACACTGTGGGCCATTCTATTTGCTCAAATGCTTTCCCAGCATCCTGGGATATTTCAATCACTGGATGCTGGAGAAAGCTGGCCATTGTTTTATATGCAGAAGCCTCATCATATTATTGGCCACAATCCACCCTGGTATAAAGCCTACTTTATCCAGATGGATTAGAGTGGAAACATAGTTTCTAATCATTCTAATATTCCACATTTTGAAAAGCACGGTGGCAGCAGGCACAGAACACTAGTGCATAGCTCCCTCTCCCCAGGAACCTTTTCCATCTCCTCCAGGGGTATCCCGAGGTGGTGCCAAGCCAGATGAGATGAGCCCAACTTAGATGCTCATTTGAATGTGAAGAAGGCCTGCCGCTCTTCCCTGAGTCATAGTTATAATGGGAAGCCCAGCCACCTTACAAAGGAAACTCATTTTGGCCGGCAGTCAATGCCCAAAATCATTCCTTTTAAACAGTCAAATCCCTTGTAGACATGTGGCAATAAGAGTTAGTTCATTATTTCTTCACTGGAAGAGTGAAGTCAGTTGAAATGCTTTTAGGTATTTCTAGTAATATTTTAGCAGCTACGTTTCTTCTACCATGTAGCTATTATTCATTTAAGTTCACCAGTTTTTATGTATAGAACTTTTAATTGCCATTTTTTCAAGCATTGAGACAGTTAAGGTTTGATGTATTTAAACGGTGAGGGAAGTGGTGCTTAAGCACAGGTTGGAGTGTATCAATACTTTTTAACACTGCAGGTAGAAAGTAAAGTCTGGTATACGTCTCTATGGCGATTGTGGTTTCTGCTAACAGGCTGTTAGCTCCTGTGGCAGTAAATCCAACTGTCTTAGCCCAGTGTTTCCTCCTGCTTCCGCTGAATGCTGTAGTCAAAGCCAGGCAGACAGGCCTTTTGGCAGCTGACTGTATGTCAACCACATTTAAACCTCAGCAGCTAGTTTGATGGCCCCAACTTGCCCATTCTTGCTTAATGTAACCCCATCCACCTCATCTGTCTGCATAGCAAGGAAGCAGCGAAAGAATGTCTGCTTTGAAACATGGTGGAGCCATTCCACACCTCCCTTCTTCTTCCCACCCTTCTTGTGCTCCTGCTTTCCTCCCAGTAAACGGGAGGGAACAATTCACAGCGGGTTGAACAGCTGTCAAAACAGCCATCCTCTGAGATAAAGTCCCTCCTCTCTGCACTAGTGATATCTGATGAGCCAGGTTACGTCCTCATTAGATCATGATGTAGTCTGGGTTACCACAAACAAGGTTTACAACTCCATGCATTTACAATTGCTGGTGTAAATGTAAAGGCACCTCATGGTAGGAGGGGAGATGTGTTGACTTTCTCAGCTTTTTAGGAGTTTACATTTGCTTTACCGGCTGGTAAACAGACTTTTCTCCCATATAATAGATTGTTCTCTATCTTGTGTGGACACATTTCTAGCAGTTGTGAAATGTGTCCACCATATGTCCTGTACAACAAGTGTGTGGGGCAGGGGCCACAGAGTGTGTGTAGCGTATGTTGACGGGTGAGTGTGGCAGCTTGACTTTCTATGAGAGCAGATGTTCACTCAATGTGTATTGTGTTTTAGGAGCTGGCAACTTTGGTTCATATGATTTGCCCCAGCATCTGTGTTAACACAGACTTGCATGTAAAAAAATGTGTAAGAACATTATGTGGCCAACAAAAGATTAAAGGGGAGTAGGTTGTATGACCCTTTAACCACACAATCACTCAGGTCAGTGTCCTACACTTAAGGCAGTTTGAATCACCCAGACAGTGTTCTTGGAAACACTTGACAGATTCAACAGACTGATCGGCGCTTACAAATGCATGAAAATGCATACTGTATACCTGCAATAATATCATTCCATCCTCCTGTCTGGCCTTTTCCACCAGAGGTCCCCAGGATCACCTCACAGCCCCAGGATGTTGATGTCACATCAGGGAACACTGTGTACTTCACCTGTAGGGCCGAAGGCAACCCCAAACCACAGATCATCTGGCTCAGGAACAAGTAAGGCAATACTAAAGAATTGACTTCACTGACTGTTTTGGTCTGTTCCAGCTCAGATTGAATACAATCTATTTAGGTCCCAATTGTGGACATTTAAAGTAGATTAGGAGGATTAAGCCAGTATTACACAGTTCTCTTGATGGTCATGTGGAGTTTTAGAAAAAAACAATGTATGAAAAGACTATGTGTATAGATTTGTGTCTAATCAGATGTATCGTGTGTCTCTGTGCCTTCCTGACAGCAATGCTCTGAACATGCGTGATGACAGCCGTCTGAACCTGCTGGAAGATGGGACTCTGATGATCCAGGACACCAGGGAGACGGACCAGGGAGTCTACCAGTGCATGGCCAAGAATGTGGCTGGAGAGGTCAAGACCTCACAGGTCACACTGCGCTACTTTGGAGCCCCCTGTAAGTGGCTGCTGTCTATCTCCTCCTCTGCTCATCACAGACAACTACTAACGCTGAATCATGCAATGTCTTATGTAGGAATTTAGATCATCAATGTTCAGGCTAATTAACCTAGACTCAGGAAGGTGAACTTCTTGTTAAAACATCTATTTGAGTCTCTCTACTTATTGCTCTACTCAGACAGAATGTGTGCAATACAACTTAAGTGTAAGGCATTCATTGACCTCATTACACATTTGTCGCGATTGGAAAATATTTATTGACAATATAACTTTTGAACACAAAGCGGCTTCCTAAGTAAGTTCTTCTGGTTCATCATCTCTTTCTGTAATCGGAATAGAACAAGCTGTCTGCACTAAATTAATTCATTGCACCAAGATTTCTTTCAGAATTCACTAGGACATATAGATATGATGTTCTACTGAGCTGTGAGCCTGCTTGCTTTCATGTGAAACACACACACACACACACACACACACACACACACAAGTACTGTCAGTCCTCTGTCTCTCTTGCTGTTTTGCTCCATCTTCTGATTGGCATACATAAACACTTAAACAGCCCATCAATCAGCCGTAGTACCATAGCTGTCGCTGTCTGACCCATGAATGATCTTGGGGTGAGGAATGGCCCTAGCGATGACCTCTAGTTAAGGAACACTTTCAGTGAGCAGATGTTGTGCGTTTCCTGTCTCCGTGTGATTGTAAACCCAAGGCCCCTCACTGTGTACATATTTCCTCTACTGTTATCACTGGCCATATATGGACATGACTCATAGGACAAACATAGGATGTTGTTTTAACAGTAGTCTAAGTAGTGGTATTAACAGAAATATACAAAGACCATCTTGGTGCAAAAAAATTACATTTCAAATGCACACCTTTTCCAATAGATTTCTTTATACATGTGACAACATTTATCTAGGTCTTCCCTAATTTCCCTGGGTCTATTCAAACCGGACACCCAGTTTAAAAATTTAATCAGCTCTACTAATTCATCTAATTAATCTATCCCACTTGTTACCTTCTCCCCTCCCCCTCCGCTCCTTCAGCCCGGCCTAGCTTTGTGATCCAGCCCCAGAACACTGAGGTTCTGGTGGGAGAGAGTGTGACTCTGGAGTGCAGTGCCACAGGCCAACCACAGCCCCGGGTCTCCTGGACAAAGGGCGATCGCACAGCACTGCCCAGCGACGCCCGCATTACCATCACTCCCTCTGGAGGGCTTTTCATCCAGAACGTGGTCCAGGCTGATGGAGGACAGTATACTTGTTTTGCCTCCAATAATGTTGATACCATACACGCAGCAGCGTATATCATTGTACAAGGTAAGAGCCAGAATTGAATGGACTTTTTTTTAGATGTATTTATTTATTTTCATTCTCAATAATAATAGAAGTAGTAGAAGTACTATTTATTCATAATTGAGATGGATTTCCTGCACTTAAAACATGTTTGCATTCCTTGAAAGCACTTGAATCTTGTCTTTGCTTGTAATGGCTTCCTGCATTTTGTTCTTGCAACTTGTGTTTCTACAGCATGATCTCTTTTCTGTCCTTCCAATGCTTTGGCAAAACTACAACTTGAGACTCATCTTGTCTAAAAGTCTTTATTAATATGAGTGCATTTCATGGATTAGAAAAACCTACTCACAGTAGACAAGGTAATAGATGTAGTGATATATAATGTTAGTACCCTACTTCCAACTAAACAAAAAAATACTTTCTTAAACAGCTTGCACTGTCTTATCTGACTCTAAGGATGTGTCTCAATGACATTCATCTGCTCTACTCCACACTAAACTAATCCATTTCTTCCACAACTCTTAAGAGCACCTGTTCCAGATCTTGCCAGTCTCAACATCTTTGACTATTAATGTGTTATCTAGTAGCGTGTCTCATTTTGGGATTTTATTCAAATAATATTCGGTCATATTACCAGTTTCTCTAACAGACCTACAGTATCTGCTAGACATACTATTTCTGTAGCTGTATTTGTACCCTTAGCTTTCAACGTGAAGGCTCCTATGCAGCAACATTTCATTTTCAACCCAAATGAAAAGGTTTGTTCCCCTTGTGACCCAGCGATCCCCCAGCTAACAGTCACGCCCCAGGACCAGTCTGTGCTGGAGGGGCACACGGTGGACTTCCCCTGTGAGGCCACTGGTTACCCCCAGCCCGTGATAGCCTGGACGCGTGGAGGCAGTCCCTTACCCCAGGACCGCCGGCATGTGGTCCTGTCTTCAGGGACTCTGCGCATCACCAGGGTGGCAGCCCATGACGAGGGCCAGTATGAGTGCCAGGCAGTCAGCCCCGTGGGCACTGTACGCACTGCTGTGCAGCTCAGCATCCAGCAGAGAGGTAAGGGTGTATGGTGGCTGAAGCTTGCATGAGCTTATATAAAGAGAGGAATGCTCAGCGGTAAAATCTTAAGCAGGAGTGTGATCCATGCATAGCTAATTGGTAATATGCCTAACATACAAATCTGGTATTAAATTGTTACTTTGCACTTTACTACTGAAAGACATAGAGATGTGTGTGGTGTATCTGTGTGTGCATCTCTTCATCTTTTCTTAGCAGATACGTAAGTAAGTGCGATGTACATGTAATATACTGTATTTGACTGTACTGTGCTGTAATTCGTCCAGTATGTCCTTATGTGTTTGCATGTGTTCTTATTCAGAAGAAGGCATACATAAGTTGGTGTGTATCACTGCTTCTTTCTCGTATGCATTTGGGCTGTTTGTACGTGTGGCGGAGATGATAGGCTTGGTGTATCACAGGAAAGCATTGCAGCCTGTAATCCCATGATGACACCATGTCTTTCCATGTAGTAATGACTGTTAACATGGCTCAAAGTACACGTTGCATAATGGCCCCACGCTGTTACAAGCCCATAACCGTGCTGGCAGTGTGTTATGGCTGCATTAGACTCAGAGAGAGGAACAGACAGAACATTAGAAGAAAGGGAGAGCAGGGATTACCAGGATGTGATTCTTCTTGTTTGCATGTAGGGCTGCAACTAACGATTATTCTGATAATCGATTAATCTGTCGATTAGTGTTTTGGTCCGTAAAATGTCAGAAAATGGTGAAAAATGTTGATACATTTTCCAAAGCCCATGTTGACGTCCTCAAATGTATTGTAATGTCCAACACACACGGATATTTCAGTTTACTGTCATAATAGGATTAAAGAAACCAGAAAAAATTCACATTTGAGAAGCTGAAATCAGAGAATTTGGACATTTTTTATTCAAAAATTACTCACGACGATTAATCGATTATCAAAATAGTTGCCGATTATTTTAATAATCGATTAATAATCGATTCATCGATTAATCGTTGCAGCTCTGCATGTGTAGCATGTCTCATTATCCCTGTCATATAGTTAACTGTTTTATGTTGCTGTGGTGTCATCAAGTGGTACTGGCAACACATTTCCTGCTGCTTTGATGCTGTGTGCTGTACACCACAGTGAAGCCAGTCTTTTAGAAAGTTCAACTTTGATTTAAAGGCAGTTAATCAGACTACTATGAAACTGCCTCCCACTCAACTTTGTCTTCTAAAATGTGTGGGATTTTCCCAAGGCCAGGTGGCTCACCACTGGCTGCTACATGGGAATCATGAAGGAATTTGATTTTGTTTGTGTGTGTGTGTGTGTGTGGGTGTGGGTGTGGGAGGGGCTCTTTTCACTCGATCGGAAAAAGTGTGTAAGAGTGTGTGTGTGTGTGTGTGTATCATCTGTTAGTTACTGTTCATAGTTTCAAATTGAAAAGTGATAGACACTGCTGACACAACATGTAAATATGGGGGGGGGGTGAAAACCAGTTTAGGAATTACTGCACAAATTCATTCCACAATGAGCAATTGATCACTGTAGTATTTGTTACCACATGCAGCACATGCAGCAAGGGTTTTCTTTTCCTTTCAAAAAACAGTATTCCTTTATACTGCTCCACATTGACTTTAAGCTGTTTAATGTGTTGCAGTCCTGTAATAGAGGGGGGGAATAGCAACTGCAGTAACTCTTAACACTGAGTGTGTCTATGCTCTGTGAGCAATATGCAGAACAGTATAATGCTTTAATAATAATATAATAATGACTTTATTCAGGACACAATGGAAGGTCCACAGTAAAGTCAAAGTGTTGTGTTGTTGTGATTGATTGTGAAATGCATTCTACATGTACAGTATTTTCAGCACTGGTGTATAATCATTAACACATGCGCATGTGTGTGTATGTTTTAACTCATTCAGTAACGCCTGTTTTCACAAATGCTCCAAGGGACCGGACGGTGGAGTCTGGCCAAGATGTCCAGATTCCCTGCAGCGCACAGGGCCAGCCACAACCTGTCCTCACCTGGAACAAGGTTAGATGATAAAGCTCCCGTTGGCTGAGTAAGGTGCTTACTGAATGACCATGGGGTTAAGAAAGAGCTCAGGGGGCCAGTGTTATCAGTAATGACTTGTTACAGCAAACGTGAACATCACTTTTATTTAGTTATTCTTAATGCTTTTGAACGGGTCAGAGTTTTTCAGCAGGCAGACTGGATAAGCCTGTGTTCATGAAAGGTATTAAATCAAAGTTTACTTTGTTTCACATCTGTCATGTGACAATCTGACATATAAATACATCACCTCATCACTGTGCATCCTGCGGTCTTTTTCACTTGCTTCCTAAACAAATGCCCATGCCTTGGCAAGCGATTGGGCTCTGCTGTCATAGAAACCCCACCGCTTCCTCCAAAGGTGCCACTATGATCAACAAAGAGACATTTCTTTAAGCTCATTCAAGTTCTTGTCAAAAAACATCACACAAACGGCTCAGACTTCTGGCTCTAAATCACTTTCTAGTAATTTGATACCCACCTCCTCATGCTAGCCCTCACGGTCATGACCTTTGCCCTTTGTCACACCCCCACCCTCTTTCTCCCAGGACGGTGTACAGGTGACAGAGAGTGGTAAGTTCCACATCAGCCCAGATGGTTATCTTGAGGTGAAAGATGTGGGCACTGCTGATGGTGGACGCTACGAGTGTGTCGCACGTAATCCCATCGGCTACCAGGTCGTTAGCATGGTGCTAACTGTCACAGGTGAGACACAGCTTATATTTTCTCATTTAAATATTTGCAACTCAAGAGGAAGAGAAGCATGGAAGTTGGAAAAGGGGGTGTACATCATGCAAAATGGGCTATTCATTGTGTTTTCTGTCACAGTAGTGTACAGTGCAGACAGTGAGAAGTCCTTTGTTGATCTCCTTTGTCCAAGTCAGTCAGTCATTTAGTCACAGTCTGCTGCAATGCATTCAGATTCCTATGAGCTCTTCCCTGTGTGTGTTTGTATTTCCTGCTGAGAGTTCTCAGCTCCGACTACAGCACTCTGTTGGTGAACCATAAACTGTATCAATTTGTTCAGTTGTTGTTGGACTCTTACTCCTCACGTCACAATCACACTGTTTTCAATGGCACTCAAAGACGAGCCAGTTTGCCAGAAATGTGTTCACTCTAGACGGGAAGCTAAAGCACAAAGTACAGTATGCAGCTGGAAATAAAAGAACAACTTTGAGCCAAAGCTCCAGCCACTGTTAACCTTGTATATCTCAAAGTGGATGTAGTGGAAATGTGGGCAAGCATCTTCACAACCTAATTAAGTTGTAGGGGTGGGAATCTGTTGGCACCTCAAGATTCGATTCCGATTCCGAGGTCAACGATTCGATTCAAAATCGATTCTCAATGCATCTTGTAGCGGGTACAGGTGGTTCAGATTAATTCAGCTATTAGAAATTAATCTTATGATTAATAATACTTTAATAATTTATTAAAGTTCAAAAGGGGCACCACCATTCATTCAAGAATGGAAAAGTAATAGCAAATTGTCTCGTTTAATCAAAGGATTCATTCTCAAATGTTGATTAGCTTAATGTTCAGTTAAACAAATCAACATTAGCAAATCCTAGTCTCAATGATCATTCCCATAAAATAATGTAATCAAGTAATTACTATTATGAAATTGGTAATATGATCTTAACACTGAAGGCTAAAGAATCTTTCACTTGTTGATTGTTGACACTCCAATAATATCCATACAAATAAATCACAAACACTTCTGGTTACAATATAAGAACATTTATTTTAACCACAATGAAACTTAAGGTAACATCCATTTTATACACGCATAAAGCTAATACACTTAATCAAAGAAAAACGTCTAGAACATTGTTGTTTATACAGCCATGTACCAATATGTGTGTGTGTGTGTGTGTGTGGGAGTGGGTGAGGGAGTGTGTGGGTGTGTGTGTGTGTGTGGGTGTGGTGTGTGGGTGAAACGAAGTAAGAAAAGGGACGGGGGAGTTCTCACGTGACTTAGGACTCGAGAGGCACAAAATGGCGACCAAAATAGGCTAGGTTATTAATGCCACAAAATGGCGTTTCTGGATGGCTAGGCTAGGCTATTCTACTTCCACCCGATGGGGGAAGTGACTACCATGGGTACTCATAAGGGCGTCTACCTTTAGAACAAAGGACCTGACGAATGGTATTTGAGGCGGGGAATTTCGAAAAAACACTAGCTCTTTAAAGGGAATTCTATCAAAGATCTTAACACCAATCCTATGTGATAAAGGCTACCATAAGGGTTATCTAACGTGTGTGTACGTGCGTGCAGGAGAGGAAGAGGAGGAAAGACCACGCTTGAGCGCGGGGAGGGGGAAAAAGAAAGGTGTGAGGTTTTTAAAACATACAGCAGACTTAAAACCACACTGCAGCGTTGAATGAAAGGACCAAACTTTCCCGTTCTGGCTCTCCGTTGGGGGGAGGACAAACGGAGATTGGTCACACAGCTTGTTCAAAAATAGCAAACACAAATTCGAAAATAAACAGTATTATTCACACTTTAAAAAGTAAATAATAACTAAACATCTGCCCAGGTAATTATAAAGCCAAAATCTCACTTGGGGGAAACTTAGTTTCCACTGCTTCGTCGTCGTTGAGGCGGGTAGGCCAATCCTTTCCAGGACGGGCGAAGCTCACAAGACGGCGATCCAATCCAGGCTCCGAGCCTTTGGCGGTCGGGGAGCTGGTCTCTGCGGTCTTCCCATCGCAGGAGAGAGGCAAAAGGGGCACCGCTGAGCGGAGGGTGGCGACAACTTGATTGGCTTACGATCCGCGGTCCAAGAGGCTAGGTTTCTGGGTAAACCGCCTGCTTCCAGTGTCCTTCTGGTCGTTCCACCGGAACAGCTTTAACTCACTCGGTTGTTTTAGGTATCACCGCGGCCGCAGTGATAGCTTTCGCAAAACACGTGGTGGTTGGTTGTGGGATCGAAGGAGGGCCCGGTAGGTCTGTACAGACTTGTTGTTTCTATATGTGGTCCAGCCAACAGCCGGCCACCAGAAAGCAAGAAAGACGCTGCGCGGGCGCTTTTGAAGTCCCGGCTTTCCACCGGGGTGGAGTTTCCGGCTTGCGTTTAGGTACGCCCACCTGAAGAGGTAAAGGTGTACTGCAGCGTTTTGGCCGCACGGTGGCAGCACAGGGTTGACCATAGGTTTGACCCCCTACAATCTCGATGCAATTTTGTTTTTTACGTACATACCTATGTGTGATTTTCAAAAATATATTTATATACACATCTGAGTTTGCTACTCAGAGTTTGCTAATCACTTCCTACTTTTGTGATGATCATTAAATACAATCAACAGATGAATTATCTTCTCTAATATTGTAATAGAGAAAAAGCTTTTCTTGTCACAAATATGACTTTGTGACCAGTGCAATAATCAATGCAGCTTGCATTTCAACACAATATGGAAGTGTGTAAAAACTAAACCGATCACTTTAATTTTCTTTCTACTCTTGTGAATCATGTTTCTATAGGATTTCTATTCTATTATTTTCTATGTCATTTCAACACATTGTGCAAAAAGTATGGCTTGGAATTCAGCTCTCATACAAAAACGTAAACAAACACAAAGCCAGTGCAGGTCATATGGGTTTGCTGCTCTCAGCCCTTTTGTCGCCATTTTTAACAACTCACACTTGTGTGGTGTGCATGCACAGCGGCGCAGGAAATACTAATATTAAATACTAGTAAAAAAAAAACATTTTTTTTATTTTTTATTTATTTTTTAATAAATTGATTATTAACTTTTATGAATCGATTCGAAATCGTTCGAAAGAGAATCGCGATTAATCGGAAAATCGATTATTTTTCCCACCCCTATTACGTTGTAGGTCCAAACATATTAGATGTTGTTTTAACCTGGTGTAACCTGGTTCTAATGAGCCTGTCTGTCTGTCTATCCATGTGACAACAGTTCCTGCAGTCAGCAGAGAGGGGGACACGTTTGTGAGCACGTCCATAGAGCAGGCCATCCGCAATGTGGACAGTGCTATTGAGTCAACAAGGAGACGTCTCTTTGATGGGTAAGATAATAAGGAATTCACACCACCAACACACACACACACACACACACACACACACACAGTGACTCTTTGCAGTCATGTCGTTAGAGTGTTGGAAATCATCTAAAGGTTGTATACTCTGTGCTTTTGATTAGGCATTCATTGCGTTTGTATACACTATTTAAATTGAAATAAGTTCTGATTGAAATGAAATCCCCTGTGCATCAATGTTATGTTATTACTCCCTCTGCATTTGGACTTATTGAATGTTTAGCCCTGCACACATTCAGACCTACAGGCCTCAGTCAGAGTACAAATAGCTTGACATCATCTTGGCGCATGACTTGAATTTTCTTAGTGTGAGTCAGCGCCTTCTGGAAAAGAGAGTGGCCCTGCAGAAGGGCTGCTTATATTGATTCAGTTCACAGGGTTCACAGTTTTTATGTTTTAGATCAAAATACTCCAATTACAAGTGGTGCCTTAAGAGGAGCTGTTCAACTCAGAGCTTTTAGAAGGACAGTTATTCTGACAGCTGCAGTCAATATTTTGGACCGCTTGTTAGCAGCCGTTTATTACATCTTTCTCTCTTTCAATGGCGCATCAACATTTTTCAACATTTTATCCCTTTTCAGGATAATAAAATACATGGTTATGTATTTGTTGATCCAGTGACGTTTGCACTGCACTGTGTCACTGTCAGATGTAGGTGGTGTACCAATGTTCCAGTGTCTCCATCCTGTTGGATGATGTGTTTAGCAGTTGTGTTTTTCTTTGCATTCACAAACATACGCTCTGCCCACAAATACAGTGCACACACACATAGACAAGTATGAAGAAGAGAAACACACATGAACACACAATGGTAACCTACATTGAGATTAAGGGATTTCCACTTCTCTTTAATGACTATCACATGTTAAGAGGAAGCTTGACTGATGATACCAGTGTCTATGAACTTGGTTTGGAAATAATACAAAAAACAGAATTACAGAATACAGAATGAGAATAAGAGAAACATGAGAGAAGTTAGGGGCACAGTTTATCTCATCTTAAAGATCATTGTTGTGTCAGACAGTAAAACCATGAGAGTTGTTTGCTGTTGACAGCAGCTGTTCATTATTTAAACAAAGTTTATCTGTGTTGATGGCTTTTCATTTTATCAAAACTAAAAGTGATAAAAGCAAACATTTTTTACCCACGTGAAAACAATAGTGAAAGCACACCTTTGAATCTTGTTTTTCATAGAACTGTGGATCTGACACATCGCTTAATGGTTCACCACACTTAAATGCCAGGGTCAGACTACACAATCTGTTGGTTTGTAACGATGATGTGTCACATCAGGCGATTATATAATAATATATTCATGTGGTGTATTGGAAGAACATACATTTGAAATTCATCCTTTCTCATGCTTTTTTAAATATGTCATTGCTCCTTACTCACACACATGTTCTAATGTTTCTCACTCCACACATGACATGACGTTCACTGTCCACCTTCCTTACACTCTATCTCTCTATCCGTCATGTCTCCAGTGAGCCTCGTACCCCTTCAGAGCTGCTAGCTCTGTTCCGGTATCCACGCGACCCCTACACAGTGGAGCAGGCCCGGGCCGGGGAGATCTTTGAACAGACTCTTCTGCTCATCCAGAACCACGTCAACCAGGGTCTAACTGTGGACACCAACGGCACAGGTGAGGCTCATCATTCAACCAATACCTGTTACTGGATCACATCTCTCACAGTGCAAGTGTCTGCAGGTTTATGAGAAGGGATGTAACTTACTGTATATGATTTCAATGAGAGACACCAGACCTGCTGTGTAAAATGTGTGTACTGTATGTGCACACTGAAGAATAGAAACTGTTTAAATGAAGCAGGTCATTAAAGATTAGGAAAGCAAAATGGGCCTTGCCATTCATCTGTTAGGGCACCCCCACAATGTGTCAAGTGAACACATGTTCTAGTTGGTCATTTTACTATAAACCCAATCCCATCATTATGTTCAATATACCTGAAGCTTTGTCAATGATGGAACTGTACTACTACATACTGTAGTTATATTGATATTGCATCACATCTGAAGGCTCTGTAGCTGAAAAAAGCCAAGTACTGCTGCTCGCTGTCAGGGTGTGAACAAGCTCAGGGGGCCTATGGGAGTTTGCTCTGGTTTACTGTTGTTGCAGGGTGGAGCCATTGGCCCAATATTACTGTTCATTATACTGTATTCATAGCCAGGGGAATAACCACTGGAACCACCTCATGCTTAGAGGAAATGATTCAAATGTGTTGCTCTAGACAGATTCTGATGTCATTAAGAAATGGTTTTCATCTTGTTTTCTGTGGAGTCAACTTGTTCCTGACAATACGGACATCACAAATCAATTTACTGATTCAAATCTGGTTGTTTTACAGACAGTTAAAATGCACTTCATTAAATACAACAGAAAGTGGAAATGTCATTGTTCATATGGCACATTGTCTTCCATTCATTCATCCATTCAGTCTTTTGCTTGTCTAAGCTGTCATCAGACTACAGCTATACTGTATATGCATATACTCTGGATGTTTATTGATTCTCTTAGTAGTATCAGTTTTAACAAATATAATTATCCCCTGTGACCCTTGATGATGAGCTGGTATGGCTAATGGATGGATAAAAAAATCATTTCTACAATAAACATAACATCCTGCTAAAGACTTGCTGTGGATTGAGTAAGAAACTCCCATCAAGTTTCCTAAGCAAAGTCCCATGCAGCCAGTAATTCAATTCTCAACCACTCTATGCATTACCATGTTATTATGAGCAACATTTGGCACTGGATAGGCACTACATCTGTTTGCCATTTTCTCTGAAGTATGACCCAAGTCGAAGAGACGTAATCATGGAGTTGACGAGGAGCCCATAAACAATTTTATTAGCCCTATGTCACACCACACAACACTTAACCTACAATAACGTTTGAGCACAGGACACATTTGACAGTGGGTTTTGTGTTGGTACAGATTCTCTCAATTAGGCGTGTGTGTGTGTGACATTGGGAGAGCATGGGTTGCTTTGTATTTTTATATGTATAAGCACCTGCCGTTGTTTGCATTCAAATATGATTTCGAAATTTAAAATGAGAAAATGAGTTGCATTGGTTGTCAAAGGGCAGACTTTTAATTGGAGAGGAATGAGAGGTAAGGAAAATAAACAAGCTCTGTGAAATATGAACAAAGACGGAGCAAGAGACAGTGTTTTCATTACTTATGCTAACAACCAAGTGTTCATTGTTGCAGTGGCCCTAAAGCAAGCTAACAGTGAGAATGCTGCCCGTCAGCAGAAACAAACCTGTTGTTTTTATTCAATCTCTTTTTTATCTAGTAGGGCAACACCACATGCTCCCTATTCTCCTCTGAATTCACCACCATACACATATCCACACTAACCCACACACGACACACCAACAATGTGTGTACAGTGAGGGATTGTGGGAAGCTGGTAGCAGGTGATGCCATTTAAACAGAAGGTCTCGCCTAACCCTCATTGAGGTTGGCCACACACACTTAACACTTGTTCTCATACATAAGACCACATTGTTAACATAAAACACATACACACATAGACAATGTTGTACTGCACATTGGAGCTTTTACATAGGAACTCTCACATCTCAAAGTCAGTCAGGGCAGGTGAATGAAATACTGCTATCGGTGCCCTAAGGACAAGGTTATTTCCACTCCAAAACATCATCCTTTATATTTATCACAGTGCCATTGAGGAATCTCCTCTTTTAAGGCTCTGTCTGAAATGGTCCGTTTTTCCCCCGCCTTCCAGTCTCTTCTGATTGGCCCTAGATTCAGGGGTATCTAGGGGTATGCTTATCACAGGTGGAGGTAGCGCTAAGTC
The DNA here is from genome assembly GCA_026929865.2 of Hyperoplus lanceolatus. Classification (NCBI taxonomy): domain Eukaryota; kingdom Metazoa; phylum Chordata; class Actinopteri; order Uranoscopiformes; family Ammodytidae; genus Hyperoplus; species Hyperoplus lanceolatus. Next base: position 5,259,614 of record CM049408.1, read on the forward strand.
CCGTTGGTAATGGAGGGGCTTTGCTTCTCCCCTTATGATGTCACAAGAGGACCCATATTAATGTTGAAAGAATATGAAAAAGTACATGTTAAATAATAGGTGACCTTTTACAGACAATATATTACTTTATCTCCAAAGTGATGGCTTGGGTGAAGTTGTACTTAACAAGAAATATTTACAAATCTTAAATTAAAATAGTTTAAAGAGCCGAAGCCTTTTAACACATATCCAGACTTTTCATGTGCTGAACTACTGTTTCCTTTCCACAGCATTCCGCTACAATGACCTGGTGTCCCCTCACTTCCTGGAGGTGATAGCCAACCTGTCCGGCTGCACGGCCCACCGGCGCTTTAACAACTGCTCTGACATCTGCTTCCACCAGAAGTACCGTAGCCACGACGGCACCTGCAACAACCTGCAGCACCCGATGTGGGGCGCCTCACTCACTGCCTTTGAACGGCTCCTGAAGTCAGTGTATGATAATGGCTTTAACCTGCCTAGAGGTGCTACTGAGCGCCTTCACAATGGATACAGTTTGCCTCTTCCCAGGCTGGTGTCCACCACCATGATAGGAACAGAGACCATCACTCCTGATGACCGCTACAGTCACATGCTGATGCAGTGGGGTCAGTTCCTAGACCACGACATGGACTCCACAGTGGCTGCCCTCAGCCAGTCACGCTTCTCTGACGGCCAGCTGTGCACTCAGGGCTGCACCAATGACCCGCCATGCTTCCCCATCCAGTTCCCACCCAATGACCCACGACAGCTGCGCAGTGGAGCCCGCTGCATGTTCTTTGTCCGCTCCACACCTGTGTGCGGCAGTGGGATGACCTCTCTCCTCATGAACAGCGTCTATCCAAGAGAGCAAATCAACCAGCTGACCTCTTACATCGATGCTTCTAATGTATACGGCAGCTCACGACACGAATCGGAGGAAGTCCGCGATCTGGCCAGCCAGAGAGGTCTGCTCCGGCAAGGCATCATCCAGCGAACAGGGAAGCCTCTTCTGCCGTTTGCTACTGGACCGCCCACCGAGTGTATGAGGGATGAGAATGAAAGTCCAATTCCATGTTTCTTAGCTGGAGATCACCGTGCCAACGAGCAGCTGGGTCTGACCGCCATGCACACAGTATGGTTTAGGGAACACAACCGCATAGCTACAGAGCTACTGAGACTCAACCCCCACTGGGACGGGGACACCATCTACCACGAAGCCAGGAAGATAGTGGGGGCCCAGATGCAGCACATCACCTACAGTCACTGGCTGCCTAAGGTAACACAAGTCAGCTCAAGTCAGATATTGCTTAGTTTAATGATACTTCTCTTTTTAACCTCTGTTGATTATAACATTATTAATATGATACTATGTAGCAATCATAATAAAGAGACTGTGGCCCTCCCTTTGTCATCTCCTAGATTCTGGGCGATGCAGGCATGAAGATAATGGGGTCATACACTGGTTACAACCCCAATATGAACGCAGGCATCCTCAGTGCTTTTGCCACCGCTGCTTTCCGTTTCGGGCACACCCTCATCAACCCAATCCTCTACAGGTTAGACGAGGACTTCCAGCCTATCCCCCAGGGACACATCTCCCTGCACCGGGCCTTCTTCTCCCCATTCCGCATTGTGAATGAGGGAGGCATTGACCCACTCCTTCGTGGACTCTTTGGCGTTGCTGGTAAAATGAGAGTTTCTTCACAGCTCCTGAACACAGAGCTGACAGAGAGGCTGTTCTCCATGGTCCATGCTGTGGCTCTGGACCTGGCTGCTATGAACATACAGAGAGGAAGGGATCACGGCATACCACCATACAATGACTACAGGACCTTCTGTAACCTGTCCTCGGCTCAGACCTTTGATGACTTGAAGAATGAAATTAAGAATTCTAATGTCAGAGAAAAACTGCAAAGGTATAAACTCTCAAGATGATTATTCATATGTTTGGACTCGGCTTAAGACCAGAACACAACTAATGGAACAACACTGTGGACTACAGTTTACAGTCTGTGAACAGTTCTTAAAAAAGTGTAGTCAAGATTCTTGCCATCATTTTGAGACAAAGAATCATAGCGTGTGGTAGATAATATGTCTGTATGACAATATCTTGTCTGTTTTTCCTTTATAACAGGCTGTATGGTAGTCCTCTGAACATTGACCTATTCCCCGCGCTGATGGCTGAAGACCTGGTCCCTGGCAGTAGGATGGGTCCCACCCTCATGTGTTTGTTGGCAGCTCAGTTCAGGCGCTTGAGAGATGGAGACAGGTACTGTAAGGTCGCTGCACGTCTCACCTCAACATTCACAAACCGAATTGCTTAGAAAAATAACAAAATATGCCACCAGTTTACCCATTCAGTTAGTAAGCTGTATTATATATGTTACATTGTAATCATCTGATTGTTTAGATAAGTGAGACAGTAAAACAAGGGTATTAAATAATCAAAACATTAAAAACAAAGACATTTCATATAGATTTTTCTATCGTTCAGGTTCTGGTATGAGAACCCAGGCGTGTTCACTCCTGCCCAGCTGACTCAGTTGAAGCAGGCCTCTCTGACGCGCGTGCTGTGTGACAACGGGGACAACATCACACGCGTCCAGCCCGATGTGTTCAGGGTGGCCGAGCTGCCCCATGGCTACGGCAGCTGTGACGACATCCCGCAGATAGACCTGCGCATGTGGCAGGACTGCTGTGAAGGTAAGAGCACTTTGGACCTTCTCATAATATTGCTTTCATCGTGTTGCTTTATGTGCTTCTTAAATGTCAATATTTTGTCTGCCCTATTTCTATACATGGGAAAAGATAAAACTAGAAACACCTCTCACTAGAAAGCAGTGGAATACAACACCACGAATATCCTGAAAAATTATCATGAGTCAACTTGTGTTTAACAGTCAGAAAATGAAAGTGACAAGCTTGATGGAGATGTATTGGATTGGGTTACATTAGACCAGCGGTTCCCAAACTTTTTTAGCCGCGCACCCCCTTCTATGTCCCAACCAAGTTCACGAACCCCTACACATTAAAAAAAAATGCAACAAGCTTTTTTATAGCCATATTAAAAGGTGGCATCTTCAATCATGCTCAAATGACCAGAACACACATAATAAAATAATCACGATCACAACAAAGGGCAGAAAGCAGATAAAATGGGGAAAATATTATAGCCTAATATTTTGAGTCACGTTGAGCAACAATTGCAGCAAGTTTAAATGACCGTGGAGCAAACAACCCCGTCATCATAACACAGGTTATGGAAATAAAATTAGAACGCCAGTAATTTTAAATAAATTGTGAGAATGAATGTAGAGGCCACAAACTAGGTGCGCATATGCGTAGAAGAAGATAACTTCGCTTCATTTTGAATAGCCTCCATTTATTTATTAATTAAAATTCAAGTTTTTGATTCTAAGTTTTACAAAGGAAATGTTTATTTACATGTCTTTATTGTGTGGAGAAAAAACACTGTACCCTTATTGGTCCGAGTATATAAGACAACCCCGATTATAAGACGAACCCCCCGTTTTTCAAAACTCAACTCAATTAATTTTATTTATTTAAATAATGTACGAAAAAATAAAAACGCATTGAAAAAAACACTTTTCTTCAATGCAAATAAACAGTAGGATAGTGCAAATAGACCGGACTCTGATGTGTTCACTACAGACTATTCTTCACACGTAAATTCCTCTGCCCCGCTGTGATCGCTCTTGCTGTCATCTCTCCTATACTCTGGTTCGGTGCATAGCGGGTCATCCTCGCTGCTGTCCTCGGCATCTGAGACGCAGCATTTATTTGGTGCTCATAGTTAATCACATAGCCTAGTGCTGAAACGAAAGCCATCAACGCCGTGGTTTAAGGCTGAAATGATAACCGGGGCACGTTAACGTTGTCGAGGGGAAGCCCTCCGAGATCTCCGTTGGTTTCAGTTTACAGCTCACAAAGTGACAATCACCACCATGGACAGTGTTTAAATAAAGCGTCTCATTCTTAAAATCATTAGTGCTTTGATGCAAATGAGGAAATCTGAACATTACAGCAGCAGTGCTGGTGCGTAAAAGGACAGCGCAGTTGGCAATCTCTCCTCAGCACAACTGCAGCAGCTAAAAAGCCACAGTCGATCGCTCTGCCGATTCCTGCCTCTGACACGTTGACTCGCAACATAATGATTTGAGGCTTAGAATTGGCTTTGTCGATGTCCCGTGCCTCTTTTTTCTCTCCACACAAAGCGTTCTCTCTCCAAGCGCACAAACGCCCCGGCCGCTTCCGAGAGCACAGCTAGTGTTCCACCCGATTAAAAAAATAAAATAAACGCAACTTGGAAAACACGACCCGACTTTTTACGACCTATTTCCGCGAAAATAAAACCCTCTTATACTCGGATCAATATGGATTGTGTAATGATCAGACCGCCATTACATTTTTCATCTCGCGCACCCCCTAGCAGCAGCTCACGCACCCCAAGGGGTGCGCGCACCACACTTTGGGAATCCCTGCATTAGACAGTAGAGGAGTACAAAATTAAACATGGGAATTTATAGTGACTTCAGTATCAAGAGTAATGGACGGCACTATCAATTTACACACATTACCAGCAAACGTCAATCCCAAGGGCTATACAAATATCTGCAGGCTGTTTTCCATATCCAGGGTTAGTGTGATGATGTACTCTGAAAACATAGATACATACAGAACCATTAGCTCTCACAGTCACGTCTTTCTATTCTTTAGAAGCATATGCCTTTTTCCTTCATTAAGGGGTTGTCAATTAAAGCCACATAATATATTCAACCATTGCTTGTGTTTGTTACTGTATATTGTGCCACCTATATTCCCCTCTGAAAGTGTCAAGGTTGTTGGTTGACTGCAATTTACTTAAAACAACTTTTCTGTGAGGCTCATGTGAAATACATCAGTAACTCAGTGTGAACGTTGCTTGACTGTGTTTGAACCTTGGAGAACAGGATGAAATGGGATAGACTGGAAAAATAAACATTGTTTCAGGCCTCAGCACCTCATAATGAAAAGGACATTTGGTAACACTTTATATTAAGGTCCTTGTGTTTTATAATAGGCTCATCAGGTTATTGTCTTTTGGAGAACAAACTACAGTGCACAGGCTTAAACAAAAAGCATTTGGATAAGCGGCACACAGTGTCTCTTAAGTATTCTCCTTTGATCCCAGATTCTGACCTTGGCGCTCACCCTTCCTTGACTAAATGTACAAGGAAAGAGCTAAACTAACAAACTGAGAATATCCTGCCAGAAACAAAGAGGAAGAAGAAATAGTTAGGGTGCTTGTTTTCAGTCCATCTGTCAGTATGGCTGTAGCCAGATTTACAATTTTGTATGGCTCAATTAAGAGAGGACACTGCTGAGAACTTTACTGTAATGTGCGTGAGTGGATATGTGTGTCTGTGTGTGTGTACATGTGTCTGTGTGTGTGCATGTGTTCATGCCTGTCTGTCAGCATGAGATAGGAAGTCATGGTGTGTATAGATCTAGTCTTTGTCTTTTACAGACAGTCTGGCAAATCAAAGGCACCTCTAAACAGCCGCCTCTAAACTTGTGCAGATAATGGTGAAGCCTTCTTAAGTACAGGGTCTGATCCCATTCATTTGTCCTTTCTCAGGTTTATTATGGCCTGTCTCTTGATGCAAGGTGTTTACGGGGACATGACCTGTGTGTGTGTGTGTGTGTGTGTGTGTGTGTGTGTGTGTGTGTGTGTGTGTGTGTGTGTGTGTGTGTGTGTGTGTGTGTGTGTGTGTGTGTGTGTCTAGCATTATTTTCAGCATCAGCAATCATAGTTTCCTGTATCTTGTGTGTATGCGTGTACAGGTGGTGGGCTGTATTCAGGTGTGTGCGTCAATAGAAACAGTTGACCTTATATCGCTGCACAAGTGCTTCCCTTCATTATGTGTGGCCATTAAACTCAAGTTTGTCTTTGTTGTGTCAGTGTGGTATTGATTGTTTTTGTGAACAGCAGTGTGTTGTATTGTGTTGGACAGACTGCAGAACTAAGGGCCAGTTCAACGCCCTGTCATACCACTTTAGAGGACGCAGATCAGCTGAGCACAGTTACAAAGAGGAGAGTCCTGCCAACGCTAACCAGGAGAACAGGTAAACACAGCATGACACACGTCAAAAACCAATGTTAAAATGTTTTGAAGAACAGTGTGGTGTTGCTATGTGACTATTTCGTTTCTGATGTGTGGTTGTTTTTTGTGACATTGATTCAGCACTGACATTAATAAATGCGAGTTTGAAGAAAGGCACTGTATACAGAGCAGTAGGGTGATTATAGTCCAAAGTAAAACCTCATTTTGTTGTGTTTGTTCATTTGTCTTTTCAGCCCAGCGGAGGACCGGACAGAAAGTCAAGTAAATGTAACCATGACGGCCAAAAAAAGCACTGAGCCCTCAACAACTGACTTTCAGGACTTTGTCTCCGACATGCAGAAAACCATCACAGGTTTACGAAAGCAGGCAAGTCTGTGTATCTAGGCCACACATAGAGATTCAGCTCGGTCCTTGGTTGCCTTGCGTTCAAGCTGCAGTGCGTACCTTCTGTCGCCCCCATTAGGAATTCTGAGTAATGACAATAACACTGTCTGCATATACATGAGATAACCATCCGGTGATTGCGAACGGATGTTATTCATTCTGCTGTACGTCCAGGTTTTTTCTTAACAGTAGAATCAATACCTGAAACATTTCTAGGGCGCCTCTTGGGATTTTTCTGAGCTCCTGAACCAGTGTCTTGGGGCGACACCAGTTTGTAAACGCTGCCATACTGAGAAATACTTAGAGAGTTATGTTCGAGTTGGTTGGTTTAATCAACTTTGTGTCAACTCATCTGGCAATGGCTTGAATGTATTCAACATTCATTTATATGAAAGATTGATGCACTATACCTTTAATTCCCTGGTTGATATTTTTTGTTGGTTATCTTAATGTTTTTGATGATGTTTCTGTTTAGGGATTAGGTGGCAAAACACAGAGACCGTCTCTGATGGTAATTTAAAGGTGCTACGAGGGACTTTGACATATTTCTGAAACAGTTTAATTTTTCCTCTGATGATCATAAATGACATGTAACAACAAATGAGACCATCAGTGCAAAGAATGCTATCTTTATATAGTTTTTCTTTATGCCTTTGTCATTCTTATGCGTACCCAGGAACAACAGCTGGCGTTGTAAAAACACTATTGCTTTTGTCCAAAGGGGGTGCAAGAATGAACAAAAACTGAAAGTTCCTCAGAGCACATTTAGACACCAGGCTGTATAAGTAATGCAAATACTATACTTAACATGTTAAAGTAATAAAACTCAGTAAACAGGTGCCCCTTGGTGGGCCCATGCATGTCCATTGAAGCATGGTGCCAATAACTCCTCCATGTGGCCAGTTAGGGTACAGTTATCCTTACTGCAACCCTGACCAGCATTCACACCAAAAGCTCCATAAGTGTCAGTGGCTGCCATCAGTCATTCATTTTCAATGCACGCTCACAACCAGGAGTGTCTTGCAGCAGCAAGCATCGCAACCTGACAGTCCACTGGTGTCGATTTGAGGTTGAGCAGAGATGCACTTTATGCCAAAAAGAGAAATCTAATGAGTCTCAACGTGGTTTTGAAACTATATCGTCAGTTTCTTTTTTGTTTTTAATGAAAAAGAAATACAGTAGGCCTGGGCACATTTTTCTTACTAAGTACTTTGCAGTGGAAACGTCTAGCTCCACTACAAACTTGACAGACTTTTCACAACGGGGCATGATGTCTGCATTGCTTGGATCCTGATCATTTATTTGCTCATGATTGGCTTAAGAAATCCTTGTCTATATGGGAGTCAATGCAACTGTGATCCTTATGAAGCAGAGCACACATTTCCCCACTCAAATAGGGTCACTGTAAAATGGTTTTAATGTTAAGGAAGATGGGCAATAAAAAGAAAAAAATCATGGCCGCTTTGAGCAGCTCCCCCCTGCCCTGTACATTTAAACCAGTTCCATGAGTGTAAACATAATTTGCTCTCCCAGATATACTCTTTAACTTGCTGCATGACTGTAGTGTCTTTGTAGAGAAACCATGCTGTAGGCTAACACATTGACAAGCTCCGTACAGTATGCAAACATGTTTTCCATTAGCATGTCTTTGGCACAGTTAATTCCTCAGGATGGGGCCCAGCATCGCCCTGACCCTGTCCTCCGGTCAGCTGCAGCCTTTAAAAAGCAGAGCTGGTGACAAATACATCATATATGGTCAAAGTCTGTGTTTAGAGGGTACTGGATTGCTGTGTTTAGAAAAGCAAATCAGTTTTAGACGGGGATTTTGTATGGTTCTAAGAATGTGACATGTATTTGAGTTCACATTGTACTGAATACACATTCCTATGTGGCTCATGTTTTGTCAGAGGAGAGACGTGGCAGTGATGCTCTATCCAGAAACAACCCTTCTCTGAGTAAATGTGAATGTCCTTTCCCCTTTGCAGATTAAAAGACTTGAGGCCCGTCTGAGTAAGACCGACTGCACTGACAGTGAGGGACGTGAGCGGACGGACGGAGACCGCTGGAAAAAGGACTCCTGTTCCATATGTGAATGCAGAGTATGTTCAATATATCATTCCATATGCAGCACAGACGGTTCACTCACCACTCAAACACATTGCATACACTCTGAGAAGCTGATCATGTTCTAACATCTCCATGTTTCTTATTGAGGACAGGCTGTTCATCTGAGACATTTCTATGTGAGCCGTCTTCCCCAGTCTCTCTCTCTGTCTGCCACTCTAGTCACTGTTTCACCACCTCGGCACCAGTGTCTCTCCACAGTGTTTGTGTGGCTTTCATTCTTTATCTTTGACCCTTTTTCAATGCCAACTGCTGGTAAAGGTAATGACGGCTCTATGCCAACCCTGGCCTCATCTGATCTCCTGGTGTTCTGTCTTTCCCTCCCACTTAGCTCTGATGATACTGTATTTTCCAGTTACTTTTTCTATCTGTACTGGAGATGGCCAGTCTCTTCCACAGTGACCCTAAACATTTCATCCATTCTAATCTAAATCCTTGTTTCCACTGAGCGGTGCGGTTTGGTGCGATTTGGCACACATTTGATTTGTGTTTCCACTAGGTACTAAAGTAAGTGAACCGTGCTGCGCCTATTTTTGCCCTTTCGTTGGGAAACTGTCGTGATATTGAAATATCAACGTCTTAAAAGATGAGATTTAGGAAATTAAATACCAGATGAGACAATGTTTAAATACAAATAAACAGATCTTTAATGTTTGCAAACATGAGTCAAGACCACAATACAGCAATGGGATTGTAATGAAATGACTGGAGAATGCAGTCAATCTCCAGAAGATATAGCAAAATCTATTAACACACGAACATCAGCCTACGTAATAGATTTTCAGGGTTGCAATAGTGAGATATAACAAACATACGTTGGCGCGAACTAGTCTCCAGTACATACTATCTTTGTTATAACTGACTTTATCTTACATAAGACTAAGGTCAGAACAGTTTGGTCTGTTGTATTTCCATGCGAGAGATAAACCGTGTGCAATCACCTCGGCAAGAGTGAAGAGTCTAGTTGATTTGATAATAATGTCAGCGTACATCTCTTAGTTTATTTGTTGGTGTTTTTCCTCTTCAATGAATTAAAGTGGGCTACACTGTGTCCTGCTGCTATGATGTCACCGTAGTTAAGTAGCTGCTATGGCCAGCGCCGTTCAACAGCTTTGACCCATAGACTGTATTTACTCTGACCGTCCGACATAAACCCCACCTACCAGGTGATTGTACTGTCTGCAGAAGCTTAAAGCGGACCTATGATGCTTTTTGACTTTTATGACCTATAAACGTTGTTATGATGATTTATAGTCATGCTTAACCATACTAAATTATCAAATAATGACTTACATGCATTTCGACGTATTCCCTGCTGACCGTCTGGGGTGTCTGTGCAGAGCACTAGACACTATTCTAGCCAGTCGAGAAGTCACGTGTTCAAAGCGGTTTGAGGCTTTGTAACTTTGTGACGTCGCATGTAACTTGGTGTCGTCACCACACGGATGTTTCCATGTATAGTAATGCTGTCACTTCCCTGTTCGCGTCTGCCTTGCGCCCTTATAGGTCCATGCTCGCGCTTCCCGCCACTGAAAGTGTTCCGGAAGGAAGGTAACCAATCACAACGGAGTGGGGTTTGCAGGAGGGGGGGGGAGGGGAGCGGAGATGGCCGAAGCACAGGCGGAGGGAGCGGAGATGGCCGAAGCACACACACTCAAGTGTTGACAGGACGTGCTGGATCGCCAAAATAAGAGAAAGAGCTTCCCGAAAATCTACATAGTTTTTTGTGATGTGATTCGTGTCAGGTTGCTCTATAGCAGTGTAAAACAAGAAATTAAGACCAGAAAAGTAGTATAATAGGTCCTCTTTAAGCCAGATCTAGGGTTACCGGGCCGTAGCAATCCGTAACGTAGCAAACCAAACTGCCCTGCTCAGTGGAAACCTGGTATAATAAAGTAAGTGACCTGTTGCCTCTGTCTGCCCCCTACAGGATGCCCAGGTGACGTGCTTTGTTGAGTCTTGTCCTCCAGCTGAATGCAAAAGTCCAGTCAAGCTAAAAGGAGCCTGCTGCCCTCTGTGTCTGGAGCAGGCAGATGTAGAGAAGGTCCAGAAAGCAGAAAGCCGCCATGAATAACCCTCAGGACCCCGACCAACACTGGCTGACAGTAACACACTCACACACAGACATCCAGACAGAGGATGAGACTCATGAAGGTGTGCTCATCCACAGCCACCAATAGCCTCAATAGACCCGATAGCCTCAGTTTTTGTTTGTTTCATTTTGTATTCTCTTGCGTTGATCAGGGGAGGAGGCCAGCTTTTATTTTCTCTTTGGATTGTTGCCCCCTCCAGGGCCAGCAGCCTGAGGCTCGCTTTGAAATCCTCTGGCAACCAGCCAGCAATCACTAAATGGATTTATTCCTGAAGCAATGGCTGGATGGATGGATGAATGGGTGGATTGTAAACAAGAGGGACAAGCCTCTTCTCTTTGCATGGAGTCCATAGAGGCTTCTAAAGGCTAACAAACAGCCACTCTGTTTGCTCTCCTGCGACTAACACTTAGTGACAAAACGCAGGGCCACTTGCCGTCGATAAGCAGGAAAGGGAAGTAGATTGAAAGGCGGAAGCCATTTTGTTGTCTCAAAAATGTTTCTCAGGTTAGAGATGCCGAAAACTGGTGCTATCTTTCCCCTTTTTTATTCATTAATCATATCATGCAAACCTTCAAAGTATTGTCTTTTTATATGCAAAGCAACCTATACACACTCAGTATATGCCTTTTTATGATACATCACAATTGAGAGGATGGTTTTCCTTGAACTAAATACTTTTTTTATGAATAGATTTACTTCATCTTTTAATCCAAGGTGCTTTATATCATGTTATGAATATGTACTTCCTTCTCCCTTTCTGTATAAAAATGCTTACATATGAAGATAATGTGAACCCTATGAAATGTTTGTAATGCAAAATAGATGTCTACTGATTACTGCTCCTCTATCCATGGACAACTTGTTAGTTGATGTACTTCTCGTCTCTGCTGGCCTGTCCTGAACTTGAGTGAGGTGGAGCCGTGTCGTGCTCCCCATTGCAGGACACTCAAACCAGCTCTTGCACTGTTGTGCTCCTTTCCAAGTTTCATTTTGCTTTCAGAAAGCAGAGAAAGACTAACCATTTTACCACTGTAATGTTGTGAACTTTGTCCCAGTATTTTCTTCAGTCTTGTAAAGCCAAATGTATGACTTATTTTCTAAAGTGACATAAATAGCATGTGTCTATCTATGAAACTATGTATGAATGTTGTAAAGAGGTCAGGATGTATCCTTTGTTACTGCTAGCTTTACCACAGCAGTATTCTCCTTCTGGCCTGATTTGTATTCATGTATAGTCTTTAGCCCACAGACAACACACATTAGGAGGACTGTTAGCGTAATTGTTGACTCTTCTCTGCTGTGGTGGACCTGAAGCTCTATAGCTCCAGTTAAGACAAGGACACGCTTGCATGCATTACTTTGATTCCACCTTCCCTTTATATTTTGCTCATCGTGTGTGTACAATGATTGAATCTTTTCCTTTGTGATAACAGTCAGTGTATAGATGGGTTAGGAATGCTCTCCTACTCATGTTTCTTTGCTGTGTTAAAGATTTAGAGAGCAGGGTGACGTCTTAGAGCAGAGCATGTGTGAGTGCAGGCTGCTCCAGCCCTCTGACCCTCATTCCACTCTAATGGAAGCCATATGAGAGGGGAAGCATGGGGAATGGTGGGGGAGGGACGCTGATGATTGGGATACAATGTCAATCAAAACAGGCCTCCATTAACTTGCTATTGTGAGACAGACTTATTCCACTGACTCCTGGCCGCTGGCCTTACACATGTTACTGTACATAGACAAATGTCACTCATTCTACCCCATGCACTTGCTTGCTTAGTGTAACATAACTCCCGTTGTGTTTTCCTGTTTTGCTTTGCTCTTCATTATGGTAAAGCAGCTGCAGCTGCAGTGTTCCTTTCCATTGTTTTCTTTACATGGTAACGTCCTGAGCAAGCATCTGTCACTAAACAGAAATAATACTCTGTGGAATGTTCCATTCAGGATTCCAGATGGATTACGGGGCTGGCAGTTGCACTGGTGAATTGGTTTCATATCATATGTTTAAATATACTGGACAGGTTTGTACATCAAACTGTGTGTTTACAGTTGTGTATTTTCTCTTCATTACTTTCTAATTGTGCCTTCTCCAACAACACCAATATGTACCTATTCATGTGCTTCAATGTGTGCGTGTTGATCTGAATGCTATACTTTCAGAATGTGTGTGTCTCTCTGTCTCTGTCTCTTTAACAGACTAAATCCATTTGGCAAGTTTCCCAAAGTTTGGTTGTCAAAGCACTGTGAGCTCTCTTTGTTACCAGTCTTCATATTCAAATATCTGTTGCATTAGTTCATTATTCTTTTCTATTTTCATTATAGTTCCCTCTCTTTTTATTCCCAACTAAGAAAACTTCCAAGTGTCAATAGAATGCACTGCTCTGCAAGACTGAACATGCTTTACCTACACTGTCCCTTAACCAGTGGTCAATGTGGATATAATAGTACCTATCATGACATTTGTATTGTACGTTTGCCAAAGAATGGTTTGCACTGTATTGTATGCCTCTCAACAGTAATAATAAATAAATAAGCCACATTTGAATTCAAGTCATGCATGTTGGTGCTTGTTCTTTCTCAGCTGCTGTGTGACAACAGATGAGATGAAACTAAAATACAATGCTCAGACATTTGGGGATTTTAATTTGTGTAATACCAAAATACTTGTTGAATTGTCAAATCCATCTTAAAACCCTGTAGTTTGTCTCTTAAGTAGATTTTCTCTGCTTATCATCTCATGAAGTCCAAACCATAGAGCTATGCCTTAAGGGTCTTTCACACAAAAGAACTCAGTCCTCTTGTTCAGGACTTAGTCATATGTGTACACTCCTCTCAAGTGAACCCAACTCAGACTTCCTCTGGAGATGGTCTGACTTCGGTTCACTTCGAGTCAGCATTGCATCTAGAGTCTCTCTGTGTCTTCACTTCAATGCAATGCTGTAAATCAGTCTACTGGTGGTGGGAAAGTGGACAATATTCTATTTTTAGCGAGCCGACCCGCAATAAAAAATCTGGATCGACCCTCTAATTTTAATGGGAAAGGGTAAATGGTAACTGGTAAACAGTAGGGTGTACCTGCAAAACATTGGCACATTAGCATTGTCATTGTTAGCATGTTGAGCCTTGGAAGGCCTGCTGTCGACTATTTCCCTCTCTGTATGGTTCTCTGTTTGCCAACTTTTGATGTGAGACACAACGCTATCTAGAGCAACTGCACTCAAACAGAAAGCAGCTGGGAAGGGTTTGGGAAAGATGTTTGTGAGGGGAGTCATATAATATCCGCTATAGAGGCCTGAGAATCTTAACCGTGTTAAGTAACGCCTGCCTCAGACTGGTGGTCACGTGTTGTCTGGCAAACCGGCCCAAATTCTGTTTTCAAGTGTGCCTGATGGCAAACTGTGTCTGCTCTGGAATGTGTTTCTCTCAGATAAATACTTTAGCACAAGTGGATTTGTGTTGCCCTGGACTCGCCACACAATACAAGCCTCTTCCAGTCATCTCCATCCCCTTCCTTTCTGTCCTCCATCCACGTCCCTCCCTCGCTCCTCTATACTTCTCCCTGTAGACCGGCCACTGGCAGGCCGGCTGGCCAGAGCACCGAGGCTCTGGAAAGAAAACCGGACCAGGAAATGAGCTTTCCAGTCACTGCAAAGATAAAAGCACTTTCATCTTGTAGTATGCAGGAAAAGACATTATCACCCTGACAACAAGGGACCTGCCTTACGAATAGGTACTGGGGGTATTCCTGGGAGATACATCCATATGCATTTCCTCTGGCTTGTTCCCATATCTGTTACAGAGTTTCCCTTCCTCTTTGAAACGACAACTGCCAAAGGCCCAGGGTGTTGTTAGAAATTAGATCTCTGCTGTTGACTGCAGAGAGAGACGAACAATCTGATTTTGTAAGTTTGTAAGTAGCAGCTGGATATCTCTGTAAGTAACACAACTGACGTGGTATGAAGGGAAAAACGGTTCAATTAACGGTCAGGCCGGGTCAAGTCCAGGGAAGGTCCTTATGCAAGACCCTTAATGTAACTGCCACCATCCAGTTGTAGCCTGTATCACTTTGGATTCAAGTGTCTTAATGACATGTAATGTAATGTGGTGTAAGGACGGGCTGTAGGCGGGTAGGAGATAGATGTTGGCAGACCAGCCTCTTTACTGTTTCAAGATCAGAATCTCCATCCTATACATCTCGGATGGTGAAGCAGACGACAGAGAAGAGGCATAGGGGCTGTGGCTTCCAGGGCTTTGGAGAGGATACAAGCCCGCAGCTGCACAAGCCTGGCTTACCCAGCAAGAAGCAAGACGCTCACTTCCCACTCATCACATACTGGAATTTCATTTAGGCAATTGGCTCTCCGTGTTGCACCTCTCCCTGGCCAGGGTGGGGAATTCTTTCCCCTCGCTAATGGAACGTCACTCATTTCCAGACTGAGTCGGATGAAAGGGAGAGAAGTGGAGTCCCACTGGGGGGAAATGGGTTTAGCTTCTCAGGGCACAAAGGACTGCAGCGACGGCTTGACACCCACAGTAGGTGGGACATGTCATGAGATGGCTTCCCGCTAGTGTTTTTTGGCTCTGATACAAAAGCACACTGGGATTGTGCTGCAGGTTGTGTAAAGCCACTTGAGAAGGTGACTGTCTTACCTGCTTCGAATCACAGCCAATCCATTTTTAATTAGTCTACCGTATGTCTTTACTATGTGTCATTTATGTTATAGAAATAGTGGGGCCTAAAGTAAACGTTTAAACCTAAGTTGTCCCCATCAATATATTATTGTAAACATAACTAGATGCAAAATAACATTTTGCTGCCCCTTATGCCTCACAGTGGTTTGATCCACTACCTTATCCAACCTTTTAAACATTGGCCCCTGGGTACCAGTTTTGCCACATTAGGCTACATGTCATTGCACTGGGCGGGAACAAATGTTGGAATAGGTAAATTAAATCTTGGCTGCTGGACATGGAATTATACATTTACTTTCCTCTGCTTTCCTCTCTCTTTTCCTGTGAATAGGAGTTCATTTTAGTTATCTTGTGATCATGAGATTTCTATGCTTCTTTCATCTTGTTACTCATATTATAACACGAAAAAAGTCTGATTTCCCTTCACAACAAGGAGTTCATTATTTGGCAAATACAAAGCTTGTTTTCTCATTGTAACTAGTGGATTGACTTGTGATCTCTAACGGCACCTTGTAACCAGTTATCTTGTTATCATGGTAAAACAGAGGAAATACAATATTTGATTCATTGTCCATTCAGGGCTTATATCCTTGTCCATATATCTTTGACTTTGTACCTGCCTGTTTACCTGCTGAGTCAATCTGTACCCGTTTGCCTGTAGGCTACTGAACTGATAAGGAATACTGCTATTATTACTATTAAAAATATGAATATAACTATTGACAAAATTAGAACAGACTGGTAAGTTATGCACGTATGGTCTATCCACCATGTATTGTAGTAGGGTTTCCTCTCTATCCATTTATTATTGACTGTTCCAACAGTACTTTTGGCAGCGTCTTTGGTGCCTTACAACAGACAGGAGTTGTGGAAAGTGGTGCTCATCAAACCTGGCAAAGCACTTGTTGGCTTATTTCACCGTGAGAACCCCCTCAGGAGGCCTCTCTCTCATGGTACAGTCACTTAGTCAGACTATTCAAGATAGCCTTCGTGTTCTGTACCCCCAAAACAGTCTGCTCTATTCTCTCTTTAAATTCCCTCTTTACTTATCTACAAAACCCTTTCCACATTTGAGCATTAGCCTGTCCTGAGCAGCGACCATTTGCCTCTGGTGGTCATTTCTGGGTTTTTTTATGAAAGTGGCGTTTTTAACAATAATTTAATTTAATCCGTTTACTCATTTCCCATAGAGACACATTTAAATGAATGCACATTATCAATGTCTGACGGTACCAACAATATCACGCTATGATTTGTTTGTTACAGGGTGCCTATGCAATGTGTGGTGGTACTGTACGTGTGCTGCCTCAGGGGAGACGATAGAGGGAAACATAAAGCAGTTCTGGATATTAGATTTAAGCAATTCAATAATTCTATTGCAAGACTCTGTATAGAGATTGAAAATCTCGATTGACTTTTGCACTCAGTCATTGATGATTTCATTCATTGATATTGATGTCATGTCAAAGCTTGTGAGGGTTCAGTGCTTAGAGTGAACATTGTACATTGGGTCCATAATGATAATGATGATGATGGATTGGATTCATTTATCGCTTTTCAAGGCATTCAAAGACGCTTTACAGGGTTCCAGGTTCCATTCACACACAGTCATACTGGTGGTGGTAAACTACCATAGTAGCCACAGCTGCCCTGTGGCAGACTCACGGAAGCGTGGCTGCCATTCAGCGCCTACAGCCCCTCCGACCACCACCTCAAACATACAGCAGTCATACAATTTCACAACAGGCAAGGTGGGTGAAGTGTCTTGGCCAAGGACACAAGAACCATGACACAGGTGGCAGAGCAGGGATCGAACCGCGGGTTGGCAAAACCCCTTGGATCATTGCCAACCCGCTATACCACCTGAGCCATGGTCGCCCCATGTTGTTTTTATACCAATGCTTTCGTATTGTTGGATGGAACCTTGAGGAGTTGTTAACAAGGTTATGGACTTTCCTCATAAGGGAGTTACTACCATTGGCACCTTGCTTTGACTGGCAGATGTTCCTTTCTCATAGACGTGTATTAACATAAAGCTAAAGTATCTTCATATGGCTCTGCCAATAAGGGTATAGAAGTGTATGTATAGTAGCCTGCAGTTATTGTGTGACTGTGTCTGAATTTATCAGTCTGTAAGTCAGCACTTGCTAGACTTCCACGCCTGCGTTTCCTCTTTCCTCTTCATTCCCTAACGTGGTTCTCAGTTTTTGTTGTGTCCAACTCCCCACTTTTAAGTTTGGCTAATTCGATGTACGGCTGTAACTCAGCGCAAAATAGAGTGCTATTCAACCGCCTCTCCCCCTGGGGGGACGCTCTCCCCCATATGAAAATACCAGACTCCCTTCCCAGGTCTATTATCTGTAATTGCCAAAACAGAATGAATCCTGTCACTGAAATATAGACAAAACCCAGTGAACAGATAAGTGGAGGTAAGCTCTCCGCAGTGTCAAACAACATCGATCTAATCATGACTAATGTGTGGGAGAAGTGGGGAGAGAGTCGAGGAGAATATGCAGATCTTACAAAGCAGGGCTGTGAACAGACATGTAAGGGGGCAGGAGCTCAAGCAAAGAATAAAGGACACTTACATTGTCATCATTTTGTGGACACTACTATACATTTCTGTTGTTATATTGAATATATTTAAAATATAATATATGTTTATTTATAAGAAAAAAATATTTAGGGCACTTTTGGACTGGGGATAGGCGCTATGCCTCCCCTCCCCCTGAGGTCTATCTGTGCATGTGCCTGCTACAGAGTAAATGTTACTGAGAGAAAGTGGAGATGATCTGGTGGTAGGAGCAACTGAGAGATGACTGAGTGGCAGACGGGGATGGATGGCTGGCTGCTTTGATTAGCCTGCATTCCTCAGTGGACACCTACAGAGTACAGTCTGACCCAGTGTGATAATCCCGTCGGCCAGGAGCCCTAATCAGCTCTTTTCTAGACCTGAAACAGTCTAGTTTAAGTGGGAAGCCAACCTCCCACTGGAGGAATGTATGTTCACACGCATACAAGCACACACACACACACACACACACACACACACTGCTGTTTGCAAAACATTGCTGTCTTCCAAAGTAAAAAAGATATCCTTGGCAATATAAATGAACTTGGCTGGTGTTTTTCTTCCCAGAGGTTTTAGTCAAGTGCATTAAACTATTAAAACCATGAAGAGAGAATTCCATGGTTTGGATACACAGTTTAATGTGACACAAAGGTTCATATTGGGGAAATTCACCTAACAAGTCACAAACAGTATCTGAGGAGGGACAAGCCAGAATTCCAGCTGGAAGGAGATAGCTGTCAACAGTATCAAATTAATATCAGGCACAAAACAAAGGGGAACTCCTTTTCTATTTTAATATTCAACATGAAACATACAATATTTGATGATTGCTGTGTGCTTCTGTTGTAAATGTATACATGTAAGCACCATCCTGTCAACACATAGGCATGTCATTAAACCCAGGGGCTCAAACAGCAACTACACCAAAAACAAGATCTCCAATTTGCCAAGCTCAGCCACATTTGCACAAACTTGGTTTAGCGCTAGTGGGAAATGGAAACCCATGTTTGTGCACTGGTGGATAAGAACTTTGCTCCTGCCTAATCCCAGGGCCATAAACATATTTTTATGAGGATGCTAGGCTGTGTGGAGAGACAAAATATGATCTCTCTTAATTAGTGGTTTGAAAGGCAGCCATGGGCGTAATATTGCAGTCAGCTGACTTAAAGTACTGACTGAGTGTCATACCACTGGACAGATACAGTATGAGTCAATTCACAGAGCATTTTATACCTTACTTGGTTTTCTCAAAGATCTACAAGGCTTAGACGGTCACACTGTGCCAACTAGGAAAACCCATACAAAATTATTTAATGGATGAATTAAGTCCAAGTAGGTTTCATGGGTTATTGCTTGTTTAGTCAAATTTCAGATCAAACTGTTAAAAATCATTATTAAGTTTAACACAGCCACTCAGACCACACTACTGTAGTCCCTATTCTATTGGCGTTCACATAACAGTCAATAGGGAGACATCACCAAAAGGACTTACTCATATGACAATGTTCTCAAATCTCTTCCTCACTCTTGTATCTGACAAAGTTTGTACTTGTAGCATTTCCACACAAACTTAACTGACATAAGTCGGCTGGCCAAGACCAAATAAGTAATGGCCTAAAGTCTAGCATGATTACGAGCATTGCTCTGAACGGAGGTTGGGAGCCACATTAGACTATATATAAGCCATTGTTCCCTAACATCTGGTCAATGCCTTGTTATCTACAAACAAAGTCACTCACAATGGATGCACATAGAGAGATGAACAAACAAACATTTCATTCATTATATTTATATATAAATGACATCTTTCAGAAACCCCACTAGCTGCTTTGTTAAGAAAGTCCTTTGGAAGTGAAACTGACAAAGTGTTGGCTGGAATTAGGCCAAAGGACCTTTAAATCAACACAGGCTCCTTTAACAAGGAGTCTTTCCTCTGAAGATGAATGGATGCTCATTCATCACCTGATGCCATCATCTGGACTAAAGGTTAATGGTTCAAATCAACAGAGCAGCCGCTACTATGCCAGTAAATCATACCTTCATATCAATAAAAAACTCTTAATTGTTACAATCTACCTGCCCAGCACCAAACATTAGACAGTCACAGCTAGTGAACTTAGTGGAGCATTTAGCAGCTGAGGAGCCACATGTTTTGAATGATGACCGAAGCAGAGCTAATAAGATAGTCTATTGGTCTGTCAGATGACATAAAATGAGTTCCACAATAACATTAAATCATTTAAACATACAGAAATATCAACCATGTGGAATTTGACATAGCAGAGAAGCACCGGCGTAATTATAAAAGATGGCTTAGTTTTATTAGCCTAGTAAAAGATTCTTGTTAACCAGCTTTCACAATACCAGGGACATGGAAATGGTCATCATTAAAAATATTAAATTCACCATGTGCTATAGCATGTCAAAATGTCTGTCTTAAAAAATTCCTTTTTTGGGTTAAATAATAGAATAGAATAGAATACTGCAGAACAATTTCCTCATAATACATTTGTTTCTGTCAAACTCAAGTATAACTAAAAGCTTGACTAGCCTAATAATATGCATTTCATATGTTTGCCAGGGCTCTGCTTATGCATGCTGGCTATCATTGCCATTTAGCACTTGCACACCTAAATGGAACAGACCAGCATTAATCTGATCACTTGCTACTCTTTTCCACCGAGTAGAGCGGGTTGGGTTGGAGCGGCTCAGAGCGGGACAGCTCACTTTTAAGAATTTCGGTGGTGTTTCTTTTTTTCTTTTTTTTACCCTTACTGGTAGGGCGGGGTTTAGGCTGGACTGCGATAGCTGCCGCCAGAATATGGGTCAACTGTGGTCAAGCCAGCGGTCTCTCGATTTTGCTTGGTCAAACCAGCCGCTTCTTTATTTATTCCCCCTGTGTTGTTGTGAGCTTAAACGCACAGAGACCGCTCGGTGCAACTGATAGAGACAGTGAGCGAACAGCACTGGCTGCGGCTTAGAGCGGTTAGGTGCGCTTATATCCGTACCGTACCCAACTTTGGGCAAATAAAAAGCCAAAATACTCGGACCGAGCCGCTCCGACCCGACCCACTCTACTCAGTGGAAACGAGGCATTACACCTGTGTTCTTCCTCCTATGAAAAACCAATGAGAAAGTCCTGCACTTTTTCACCACATCTGTTAGGCATTTTAATACTTGCAGTACGTTATGACACATGTGCTACGGTTCTGATTGTGTACGTTTGTCTATATCAGTCACTAACGAAACAACAAACAAATAAGAAACAGCCGTGCATGCAAGTTGTGGCTCATAAGAGATGTCGGTCGGTGTGTAGAGACTCGTCACGCCCCCTTGTGGTAGTAGTTCTAACAATCGCAATGGGGCAGTCAGACCATAAAGTCAGCCTTTGGATTGCAACATGTGGTGGATCCTTCCCCATCCAATCACACTCCTCTGGCCGTGTCCACACGTGTTTTCTTGTGTCCAGATGTGTCCACACTGTTATGTGCCTGGATCCAGCTGAATTGAACTGCAGTTCACATCTGGCGGGCAAATGTGTCCAAAAATGGGTCTCGAGTGAAATATCAACCTCGATTGAGCGGCTTAGAAATGCGTAATGTCTGTTCTAGAATTCCGTACAGTTAACTTGTGTGACCACCTGATGCAAAAACGAAGCCAAAGATTCCAAAAACGCTCAAGGAAACTAAGGACCGACCAAACCCCAGCTAATCATGTGATATGTACAAGACATACGGCTGTGTATCTCAATAGCTGTGAGTGTGTGACACATGTAGGGGAAGACAGAGAAGCCCCAGCGCATATGTTACAGGTTTGAGCAATTTGTACGCAGCAGAACAAGCAGGCAAACTGAGTGGTGTCTTGTCACGCTTAGAGATGTGAACAACACAGTTGCAACTAGCAACTGACTTTACATACAGTAAATGATATAGACCAAGCGCAGAATGGAAAGGGCCTCCATCAAGCTGAACCTGAAAACTAAACCTAGCTTACTGAGGACATCCAGTGGACGAAAGTGGAGGAATGGTGCTGCTGTTCAACTGCTTCAAATGACGCAACAGAGGATAATCATAGTGTACTTCTTCTCCCAAGGATTAAATCACCAATAACGTACTCGTGATGTCACAGGGATGTATTGTGCCACAGTGCCTTGGGATCACATCATTGTTTTTCATGAGATGCCAGCCTGCTCAACTTGATGCAAAGGATTACAGAAAGGCAGTTGTTTCTGAAATGGGAGGAAAGTGAGTTTGTTTGTTTATATGGAGTCCAGTCTTAAACTATATGCTTAAACATAAAGGTTTGTCACAGAAATGGAAAGACTCCTCACAAAATACACTCAACAAAGATATAAATGCAACACTTTTGTTTTTGCTCCCATTTTTCATGAGATGGACTTAACGATCTAAAATTCATTTCAGATACACAATATTACCATTTCTCTCAAACATTGTTCACAAATCTGTCTAAATGTGTGATAGTGAGCACTTCTGCTTTGCTGAGATAATCCATCCTACCTCACAGGTGTGCCACATCAAGATACTGATCTGACATCATGATTAGTGCACAGGTGTGCCTTAGACTGTCCACAATAAAAGGCCACTCTGAAATGTGCATTTTTTGCTTTATTGGGGGTCTAGGGACTCAGAACCAGTCAGTATCTGGTGTGACCACCATTTGCCTCATGCAGTGCAACACATCTTCTTCGCATAGAGTGTATCAGATTGTCAATTGTGGCCTGTGGAATGTTGGTCCACTCCTCTTCAATGGCTGTGCGAAGTTGCTGGATATTAGTGGGAAGTGGTGCACGCTGTCGTATACGCCGGTCAAGCACATCCCAAACATGCTCAATGGGTGACATGTCCGGTGAGTATGCTGGCCATGCAAGAACTGGGACATTTTCAGCTTCCAAGAATTGTGTACAGATCCTTGCAACATGGGGCCGTGCATTATCTTGCTGAAACGTGAGGTGATGTTCATGGATGTATGGCACAACAATGGGCCTCAGGATCTCATCACGGTATCTCTGTGCATTCAAAATGCCATCAATGAAATGCACCTGTGTTCTTCGTCCATAACAGATGCCTGCCCATACCATAACCCCACCACCACCATGGGCCACTCGATCCACAACATTGACATCAGCAAAGCGCTCACCCACACGACGCCACACACGCTGTCTGCCATCTGCCCTGAACAATGTAAACCGAGATTCATCCGTGAAGAGAACACCTCTCCAACGTGCCAGACGCCATCGAATGTGAGCATTTGCCCACTCAAGTCTGTTACGGCGACGAGCTGGAGTCAGGTCAAGACCCCGATGAGGACGACGAACATGCAGTTGAGCTTCCCTGAGACGGTTTCTGACAGTTTGTGCAGAAATTGTTTGGTTATGCAAACCAATTGTTTCAGCAGCTGTCTCAGTGGCTGGTCTCAGACGATATTGGAGGTGAACCTGCTGGATGTGGAGGTCCTAGGCTGGTGTGGTTACACGTGGTCTGCGGTTGTGAGGCCGGTTGGATGTACTGCCATATTCTCTGAAACGCCTTTGGAGACGGCTAATGGTGGAGAAATGAACATTCAATGCACGAGCAACAGATCTGGTTGACATTCCTGCTGTCAGCATGCCAATTGCACGCTCCCTCAATGCTTGTGGCATCTGTGGCATTTTGCTGTGAGACAAAACTGCACATTTCAGGGTGGCCTTTTATTGTGGACAGTCTAAGGCACACCTGTGCACTAATCATGATGTCAGATCAGCATCTTGATGTGGCACACCTGTGAGGTGGGATGGATTATCTCAGCAAAGCAGAAGTGCTCACTATCACACATTTAGACAGATTTGTGAACAATGTTTGAGAGAAATGGTACAATTGTGTATCTGGAATGAATTTTAGATCTTTAAGTCCATCTCATGAAAAATGGGAGCAAAAACAAAAGTGTTGCGTTTATATTTTTGTTTAGTGTATGTCTCTCAGACATCATTTCCATAAATCACAGATGGCCTGTAAAAATGCTAATGTCTTCAGCTTTTTTTGGTCAGTATTTGCTATGCCTCTAACATATTTTTTTCATATCAATTACAATTTTGTAGCCCAGAATCTCAAAACTAAATGTATTTTGCAGCCAAAAGCCCCAGGCCAGGGGGCTCACAAGCAAGGTTTTTGATGGAACTAGCTGGGCTGTACCAGCATGGTTTGGATTGGCTGGCATTCAGCCTATACCTGGCTCTCTTTCCACACAGAAATGGGCCACAGACACCAGTAATGAGGGAGTGGAAAAAGCAAGATGATCATTACAGAAAAAAGGAATGCTATGCCTTTTTATTTTAACTGCATTTTTGTTACTGTTTTATTTCAGGACAGTTGTGAGCAATGCTGGTATATATACTGTAAGGGACACAGGTAGAACAAAGCACCACTAATGACTCTCATGCTATTGATGATTTTAACTTTGTAATACTGTATTAGGATCTAGTTGGTTTTCTAATCTATATGTCCATACCTCATAAGGTAAGGGAATCCCCACTGTTTCAATTTGTCTGCGTCTGTTAACAAAAATCCCTGAAGCTTTTACCCCTCTGGTGACATGTGTCATCTACCCCGGACCTAAGACAGGAAACAAGCGTGAAACACATGGGCACAGGGCAATGCATTTCCAAAAACTGTGTCATGCCCCACAAAGAACACTGTTCCAGAGAACAGAAAAACGTCTCAAGTTTGTGGTCTCAGAAGCAGATACTGTGTGAATCAGGGGGCTTTGCAGGGGAGCCAGTTGTGTTTCCAATTGAGGACCGGAGGAATTTTCAGAGTATAGCCTACATTGGAAGGAAGAGTTGAACTATCAAGCTGAACAAAGACACTGTTAAGAAAAATCTCTTTTTGGTCAGTAGGGGGTCTGTTCCCACAGCCCGATGGTCCTGAAATTGGCGATTAGGTTCAGGCATCACAGCTGGGTGGTTAGGGTTAGGGTGAAGGGACAGGGAGAGGTTAGAATAGGAGTAACACACACACACACAGACAGATTACTTGCAAATGTTGGACCATGGGGCTGTGGGAACATAGACACGCTCCCGTCAGTAGCCTATAGTTTAGCATCCAACAATGTAACTCTGGCTCAGCAACTGTTCCCACCTGGTTCATCTGGGAACAAGAGTCTACAGCCACGCACACAGCTCTGTGAGGCTGTATTTAGTCACAATGGAGCTTTGCTAACTCCTGCCTGCTCTCAATGGCCATGTTAACTTGCTAATGTTTAACAGGTAGGCCTACACCGCTTGCAAATCTCGCCATCTTAGTTTAGCGTGTGATCATGCCAACATTTGCTCATTTGTACCAACAAAAAAAAGTATTGCTGATAAATGAAAAGAAAACTAATTTTGCCCAGATGGTGGTGCTAGC